>JAEQBH010000942.1:600000-863204 GCA_016808115.1 Tetrastigma voinierianum
CGCCTACTATACTGTGGCACGACCAAATGGCGCTGCCGGATGGTGCCTAGTGCATTTGATTTAACTGTGGAACACTTGTGATCCTCATCAAGTCTTGGTGAATTTCCTTTTATCATTTTACAGTCATTTTTTCTTAGTTTTATTTCACTGTTAAAAAAAAAAAAAAAAAGTTGTCAAGTAGATCGCTGGGTTGCCTTGCTTCTAGCTGCAGGAATCCATTTCAAAGTGGACTGTACTCAAGGCAAGCATTCCATTTCAGTTCAGGGAAAATTGATCAACAGAGAAAATGGAACCCTACATGAAGAGCAATACAAATGTGAGAGTAACCCTAGGCATATATGACAACGAGGGACTATAGGAACCCCGTATGGCAAAATCGCTGAACCCCCGGGAGAGAAATCCAAACCCACCTAGATCCATGAGGGACACAGAGACCATTGGATGAGTGCACCCTCCCTACATGGTGCCTCCACAAGATGCCTCCTTTTTGTCTCGCAACCACCACCCAATCTCCCAAATGAAAGCACTCCGACCTTACCAAACTAAGGTGATGCTGTGGTAGAACAAAAGGAATTCAATGTCCAATTGAGTGAAAAAAATCCATACTGAGGAGAATTCCTCGACCAAAAGATTAGATAATGGAATAATGATTTTGAGCATGAATGGGACAACCTCGCAAGATTCCATCAAGACCTAATCTGATCGCCAGCCGATGTCCACTGTATGGGAGGAGTGTCAAAGTGGCACCATGGTAGAGGAGCCGTGCCTACAGCAACCACAAGAAAGCCTGGTGGAAATTTTGAATCCTCAATTGGTGCTGCTATTTGCCTATGGGAGAAGAAGGAAGCAACCTTCCCATTGACTGAGAAGAGCAGTGGACATGAAACAGGGGAAGAGCCCCAAGAACCTATCCTTCAACCATAACTTCTTTTTCTTCAATTCTTAAGTAGTTGAATCCTAGTGCCACGCTCAAGCAACCAAACCCACTCGCGCAGTACATATTGCCCCGCTCTCAAGCAAAGACAACCAATCCCTAAAGCACCCACCATAAAGTCCAACCCATCACCGCTATTCTACAAACCCCAAGAGATTAGTGGCCATTGTATTGCAGTTTTGCCACTACTCTCAAAGAAGATGGCAATGCTCATACCACAGGGTATAGTGGATGGTTCGTGCTTGCTAGGATTTGGAGCACCAACCCTTTGCATTTCCGAGTCCGCCAGCTTTTGAACCTCCAAAGGTCTAAGGAAAGTGGCCTGGGAGCACACCCTCCCTACTTTTGTTTTAATTTTTCTTGTTTTGTTTTATTTTATCATATTTATTTTGATTTCAAGTAATTTTTCTTCTTAGGTTTTATTCCATTTTAGTTAATTTATGTTTTAAATTAATTTTGCTTTTCTCGCAAATTTTCCTAATTTTTCAGGTTAATTTTTGCGCATTTTGTGCAAATTTTAGTTTGGATTGAAAATCAAAGAAACAAATGTATCGCGGGGAAGTTTTCACATCTATAGCTAAAATTTCATCTATAGCGAAATTTGTATTTAAACGCTTTAAAATTCGCTTATTCTAGCGAAATGCTTAAAATTTCGCTATAGATGAAATTTTCGCTAGGCTAGCTAGCGAAATTTTTGTTAGACAAATAAAATAGGAAAATTTCGCTTAGGAATGTTTCATTAAATTCCATGTTATAGCGAAATGTCTCCAGACAACTTTTTAAAATTTTTTTTTATTTATTTTTTTTTTATATTTAAAAAAAAAAAAGGTTTGTTTTTTTATATATATATGTATATATATTATTTTTATTAAATAAAAAAAAACGTTTGTTTTTCTTTATATATTATTTTATTTCTAATATATATATATATATATATATATATATATATATATATATATATATATATATATATATATTAACTTTTTTTATTATATATTAAAAATTTTTTAAAATAAATAAAAATATCGTTTTTTAATATGTAAAAAGGTTTTTTTATTTTTATTTTTATTATTTTATTATTTTTATTTTTTAATTATTTTATTTGAAAAAAAAAATCAAAATTTTCGCTTATTAGACATGCTGAAAATTTTCGCAAACATAGAGAATGCCTAATTTTCGCTAACCAACGAAATTCTTTGATAGCCTAGCCAAAATTTCGCTACTAACGAAAAATTTTCGTTATGTCCTGCGCCTTTGACTCTCCAATTTTGTTTCGCTCTATAACTTTTCATCCAACCTGCTTAGGCGTTTCTTGGTACCGTTGGAAATCTTAGAGAGTGTAGAATCCAAATATGACCAGAAAGAACATTTTTGACACTTTTATGAAGGTATAATTTTAAAAATGGTCCAACTGGTCACCTTTTTTCTCTCTTTTCTTCTCCTAACTTGTTTATTTGAATCCCAAACGGAGTGAATAAGGTGTTGATGGAAAGCTTGTGAGGTATCCTATCCAGCAATGATCACATATCATCAAGGAGGTAACACTTCCTTCTTTAATTTTCCAATCCGAACCCCATTTCGGACACCGAGATGTTCGTCAGAGAGTTAGCAAAGGAAGTGGATTTTGTATTTATGTTTTGTTATTATTTTGCAAGCCCATTTTGTGATGTTCAAAGGGGCTTGCCGGGTCCCTTCTATAAAGTCAAGAGACTTTACAAACTTACTTTTTTCAAAATTCGCCCGCTTTTTGCAACAAAAATTTTGTGGTTTTTACCAACTCCGTGGTTTGAAAATTGAAGCTTTGTCCAATTCTATTGATGTTAGATTTCGTTCCATGCTTAGCTGGAGTGAATGATTAGTTGAATTCTTTTGATTTCGACCTTTTCTTCCACCTTTAGCTAACCAATAATGGCACATTAGATTTCAATGATAGCCGAAAACTGCGGCAACCTCCTTTACTTTGCATAACCCACTTAGTTTTATTGGACGCCTAATAGGCTAAGGACCCATGGAAAAAGAAAAGAAGAAAAGAAAGAAATGAAAAGAAAAAGAAAAGGAAGAAAAAGAATAAAAATTGCAACGCTTTGCCTTGAAACCCGAGCACTGGCCCGAGGTATATGGCGAAAAGCCTTTAAAGCCCTAAGGCCCTAAACCTTCATCGTTGGGGAGCCACCTACTTAGTGCTCGCTACATGGGTGGATGTGGGTGGAGTTTGTGCAAGTTGTAGGTGCCGGAGTCTCGAAATCATTCAAGTCCGGTGAAACCTAAGAGTTTCGGTCGAAAGATCCTTAAGTGACTCGTGCCCTAAGCCTTAATTGGTCGAGTCATCGGTAGATCCCGTTACATGGACTTTGGTGAGGTCGATTCTCAGCATCACACCCTACAACGCAAAAGAATTGTGGAATAAGAGGTGGGTCCTCTCGATTCATTTAGGTTGGTCGCATGCTAGGTCAGCGGTAGTAGCTAGGTAGCTCAGGAGTGCGAGCGTGCGCTTATCGCTGAGGGCTGATAAAATAAACACTTAGATTTTGGTGGAAGTTTCTGGTTGATTCACTGAGATGGAGACTCTTGATAATTAATTTTGTATGGCATTCTTTCTCTCTCATGATAGTTATTGGACACCTTAGATTGATTATTCTTACTAGTTAGGCATTACTCATTCACAACCTTTTGAAATATAATTTTTGTGAACATTATTTTGTTTTGTATGCTCTCTCTTTCTTTCTTTCTCTTGTACTGCTAAGGACTAGCAATGTAGGTTAGTGGGACATAGTAGCCCAAAGTGCTATTTTGAACCCTATTTATTATAGGTTTTGAGTGCTTTTGTGTACTAATCATGCTACTAACCCGACGGTACATTAAGGTCCCTACTATTCTACTGATCTCATTTTTGTGGCAAATTTTGCGCTTTTGCGAGCTAATTATGTTTGAAACTGTTGAGTCGATCTAAGCATTAAGAATTCAAGTCAAACTCACATTGCGTATCAAAGATCATAAGGAAAGAAGAGAAAAATGTGAAGAAAAACACCACTGCAGGAAAAACATTCCTGTGTGCACTGCCTTTACCTCCACAAGACTGCTCCTTCCCACCCTGCTCTCCCGCAGATCTCACGCTTTTGTTCTTTTGTTATAGTTTTTGGTTTTTCTCCTTTCTACCCTTGTTGTAATCACTTATGTTTGGATTGTATGGTATTTCACTTAGTTTTGTAAGGCTACATAGTTTCATTTTGGATACACTCGCTGAGAGGACGAATTTTTGGTCAGAATAAAATTAGGGCTCCGCTCTCCGCTTTTTCTGTTTTTCTCATTTTCTTCCTTCTTGGTTACAAACACTTCCAAGGATGACAATCTTGGAGGATGAGCGGTTAAAACCTCTTCCTCCTTGAAGAGGAAGGCCATCAAGCAACGATCTTAAGGTAACCTCTCGTTCCCCGTTTTCATGCAAGAGATTTTTCCATTTTGGTTCCCAAATTTGCAACCCTAGGTTTAAAGCTGATGCACTTTCTTGGCCAATACTAAGTGTTTTTAGGGTTCAAGAGATTCTTAGCATTAGATACACCTGTGATATCCAATAGTTGCCCCTTTACAGCCACCGGAGGTAGGTTATGGCCTGATTTCAACTCTTTAGGTTGTAACTTTAAGCATGCTTTCCTAATGTATTTGGCAAGCTTTTTAGGTTCAATGGATACTTTCACTAGATTCATCGATGCCTAATTAGTTGTCTCTTATTAGTTATTGAAGGCAGGTTTTGAGACATGTTTTCACCGAAGGAACCATAAATGTTAAATAAATGCTTTCTATCAAAAGGAAAATTATTAGGTTTAGTTTTCAAAGTTAAATGAAGATCCGTCTGAGATGACTATGTCATCCTCCCCAACACAGGAAAAGATCCCGGGAACCTCGCACTAGAACCCAACCCCAATAGCCTAACAATTCAAGGAGTTCTATTTTACATTTTATTTTATTTAAATTTCAGTTTGCCAACCACCACTCCACCGTTTTTTTTATCACCACCTTAAAATCCAAATTTAATTCAATTATTTTTGTTTTCAATTAAATCATTTGTACGAAGAAAACCCATCCCCGTGTTCGACCCTAGACCGCTATACTGCAGTAGCTTGACTACGACAGTAGGAGGAACTTAGGAATATAAATTTTGTTGATTCCGCTCACCCTACTGTGGCATGAATCAACTTCCAGTCCAGTAGCAGAAATTTTATGCTCAAGAACAATACCTTCTGTTACCATAAAATGGCATTTTTCCCAATTCAGTGCTAGTTGTTTGTCTTGGCATCTTTGAAGAATCATTTCCGTGTCTCTTCAAACACCGATCAAAACTGATCCATACGTTGAAGTCATCCATAAAATTTCCATAAACCTCTTCAACTAAGTCCAAAATATTGACATCATACACCTTGAATGTAGCAGAGACAGATGCCTCAAATGGCATCCTTCAAGGCAAAGGTACCATAGGGGCATGTGAATGTGGTCTTCACCAATAGCAATCCGATTGTATCCCGAATACCCATCCAAGAAACAAAATGAGGGTGTCTCGCTAACTGCTCCAACATCCGATCAATGAAGGCAAAGGAAATGATCTTTTCCCAATGTTCAAATTTTCCTCAGAATCAATGCATACCCTCCATCCTCGTCACCGTTTTGTTGGAATCAATTCATTTTTCTCATCACGGACACAGTAAACCCACCCTTCTTTGGAACCACATGGACTGGGCTCACCCAAGGACTACACTGGAATTGCATAGATAAAACCAAAGATTCAAAGAATTTGAATACCTCATTCTCGACCAATTTCCTTCACCGGATTCACTTTGATGTTCTACGCATGCCTTTGAAGTTTCTTTCTAGCGTAATTTTGTGTATGCAAATTGATGGATCGATACCCTTCAATTCTTCAATGGACCAAGCTATGCACTTTATGCTTCTTTTAAGATTTTCAAGAACCTCTGCCCTCACATCACCGAGCTCCAGCGTAGATAATCACCGGCCTTCTCTTGGTGATTCTAAGTATACTTAAAATGACTTGGCAACTCTTTCAATATTAGCCCTCTTCACGGTTTCTTGATGAATTTCCTTTTCATTATTTTCCCTTGTCATTTCGTTTTGATTCGTGCTCAACACGCTTCTATAGAATGAAAACTGCTGTATGGACAATCGTATAGTCATCTTCAATACTGGAATTTATCTCTTTTCATTGATAAAATTTGAGCATTACAATCATTGTGAACATCAGTGGTTGTAGGTATATACATTATCAACTACATTGCAATTTTCTCTCGTCTATATCTATATTATGCATGCTTGATCAAGTTGAAAGTCGCAGCCTCTCCAACCCTCACAAGAACTCCGCATGTCGATCGTATGTACCCAAATAGCTAGAATGGTCTCCCCAAGAAAGGTGGGTACTGTGAATCTTCTTCCATGTCCGTAATGATGAAGTCTACCGGGAAAACAAATTTCCCAACAAGCCAAATGTTGACATCTTCCAAGACTCCTTCGTAGTTTTACCATCGACCATTCCTCGCTAGTTTGAAGAGTAATAGTGGTACGAACTCCCCTAAACTTAATTATTTGGCAAATTGCAGCAGGATCAAGTTTATACTAGCTCCTGAGTCACAGAGAGCTTTCTGGAATTTAACTCCTCCAATGATGCAAGGAATTGTAAAACTCCTCTGATCCTCATATTTTCCGCAATTCTTTTATCACAAAGATCGCAAGCAGCAAATGAGATTCACAATCCCTCTTCTACTATCTTTCTTTCTTGCTCGCATGTCCTTCGTGAATTTTGCATAGAGTGCATCCTTGCATCACCACTTCGTAAAGTGGCATACGATTTCTAGCTTCCAAAGGTTTCTAAAAAACCTTGCAACCGCTTCCTCTATTTTTTATTTCAAGTAGCCTCTCAGGAAATGGACTCCAGTCTAGAGCCTTTGATATCCTTCCTGTTCACTCCTTCTTTCTTTTTCTCCAAGGCTTCTTCCTTTCTCGGCTTTCTTCTTCTCTCAATAATGTCATTTTCTTCATCTTTTCTAACTCCTTCCCACTCCTAAGCCGTATAGCCATGCGCCTTTGATTCTTCTTGTGTCACTGGGAATGCATCTTCCTCCGCTTTGCATGGTTAGGCCACCGCCCTACTGCGGTCTCCGTGCCCTTCAGTGACGATTACAGGTTCTGAAAATTGAGAATTGCAGCTTGCTTCCCAATTCCCGCAAACTTTTGTTCATGGAGGTTCAATACCTTTCTATTATCCCCATGAAATGCAAAGATCTGCTCTTCAAAGATCTGGCATCTCCCTCCTCCGACCCCCGATATTCATTTCGTGTTCATTTCTCACGCCGCTCGGAACCTGTGGTCGCCATAACCCCGCTGAGGGTCTCCGTCTGCCTTGGGCCTTGTGAAGCCCTCCACCATATGATAAATTCTCATGTCCTCGTCGGTGATAATGTGTCGGCAGTGTTAGTATTGGGTTTGAAATGGTAGCTCTTTGGCTCACCCGATACTTAACCTCTTCAAGATCATAGAATTGTTCTTCAAAGAAATTTCCTCACACTTCCCTTCAATAACTTCTTCAACCGCCTCCATCTCATAAGGCAGGGGGCCTCCTTCTTACTATCCATCCCGTGTACAATGGCATCCAACTTACCTCCATGGTCGCCATCTTGCTCCACCCATGATTCCCTTTCCTCTCATTGCTCTCAAACCTGTAATATTTTCATATCGTATTTAAATGCCAGTCTTCAATGAGCTCTCATTTTCAAGACTTTTCGCTTTCTTAAGAATGCTCCACAACATGAAGCATCATCATCCCTTGATATACTACTGGGCACGATATACAATGTCCATCCAGTCTTCGCATCTATCCCATGCATTGACATCTTCTCAAGAATCACTGAACCTTCCTAAAGCTACATACAAAGCTTTCATCTTCCCCACCAAACACAATGATTTCCCCTCCTTCTTTCCCCGAGGTGAGGTCGGGGAAGAATCTACCTAAGTAGGGCCTCTATTAATTCCTCCTACATCACCGCAGCCATATGGTAAAGATCTATACCATGTAGTCGCATTCCCCGAGAGAATGGGAATAGATGCAAACTTGGATGACTTCCCGGTCTCACCCCATCTAACTTACTCAGATAGCCATCCCGAGAAATCTTCCAGTGCTCGCTGGGTCCTCTCGTGGGATGACCAAGAACCGATGTCACGACCATTGTAATTAGTGCCGTTTAAGTTCAAAATTACTGCACCAATAGCCGGTCAGCCTCGATCGCAGCACTCATCTTGAATAATAGGCCTAAGTCCTCCATGCACGTTGATTGATGCCTTCTAGCCGGCTCTCTATGCCATTCGATCCTGCCTTTCATCCCCGCCATGCTGGAGTTTTCGCCTTCCCATCTTCTCTCTCTCTGCTTTCGAAAGTGTTCTCTAATCTCCGTATGGTCTCGCCGGAATCAGTCGTTGTCTCTGCTTCCTATACTAAGATCTTGTCCTCGAAATCAAAACACACTTACATTAATAGGATTATCCGGCTCAACAAATATTTCAATATGGTTTGTTAAAGGTTAGTACAAAAATAACCACGCCAGCTATTTTTGCTTCTTTCTTCAAAATGTCCAAATTAGCATTTCCTTTCATTCGAATATTGATTTTTACTAAATTCTTTCGATCCTCAAGAATTGCCATAAAAACTTGTCGAATTCCACCAAAACACATGTACAAATTATAACACTATTACCCAAGGACTATCGTCTAATCCCTAATAATACTATAAAACTCATAAGACTACATCAAATTGTCAGACCAAAACACCTTATTCAAATCTCTAAGACTTATTATCCAAGGACTATTGTCTAATCCCCGCAATAAACCATTAAACTTGAGTGTGAGTTTCTTTAACTGAATATGTTGATTAAAAGATATTTTTGTAAGAGAAAACCATTTTCATGTGGTTTCGATCTAGTATATCGCAAGGCAATGTGTCGACAAGCAATAAAGTAGGATTTAAGTCCGCATATCGATCCTACGTAGATCTCAAGAATTTTTCAATCAACTACCCCAACTACTTTGGCTCCATACTATTTGGACGATAATACGATAAGGAGATTTTGCTTGGAAAAGCTTGAAAATAATGATGTAAAAGAAAATGATCAATAACAAATGAATTAAGATTTAGTTATCAAAATAACAAATTTAGATTTAATGCTTATTCTAAAAGGAAACATTGAATAATCACTATTGTGAAGACCAATTCCTACACCAGACTGTGAATCTCTTGGTTTTTCCCGAATCCATGATCTTTAAAACTAGTCCAAGGATTAATATAGTGTGACCGACCTCTCCAAATCCATTAGTTTCATATCTCAAATCTTTAATCGTTTCTCTCTAAATACGTAGGGTGAGAGAACTACTTTTAAATCTAGTAACTTTATACTCGGGGTATTTTTATTTCTCAATACTTCATACCCACAACATGGATCGTGCACTGAGCCTTCAATTTAGTCATCACGAGGTTTGCACTATATCGTTCTCACCTCAAAATTAGAATAGCTTACTCTTTCCTTGGATTAGATCCTTACACACTCTGGTCGAATTCATCATTCGAATTGATAGGAACTCTGTATAATTAAATTAATAACTCACCTAACTCATTCTCTGCTACAAGTGAGAAGAGGATGTATTGATTTTAAATATACAGAGCACATTAGGATCAGCAATATCAGGTTCAACACTTCCGAAATTGTTTCTTACTCCTGTGAATGCCTCTCCGTGTCACCCGAGGGCCTCCTCGAAATCAAAGCCGTAACAACCCTCGCTATGGGTACAAGAGGATCGAAATTGGGACTTCAACTCAAGATACAAGCAAAACCAAGAAGTCAGATTTAACATCCAAGTTCAGCTATAATGAATAAAATACCGCAGAAAGATTATTTCCTCGACAATAACGCTGACCAATGGAAGTCGGGCTAAATTACCGGACAGTACCATACATTTCTGGCTTGTCGATCAAGTAAACCACCGTAGAATCGGAACTCGGGTGTTCAACCAAAATTTAATCGAATCTCAAACAAACTGCATGCACTTTAAGAAATATAACCGCATTCGGCCTAAATCTCACAGCTTAACGCTCAAATCCAAATTAGAACGAAATACAAACTACTCTAATCTAAACTAAAATGGAAAGAAAAACGAAAAAAAATAAAAATAGAAAAGAAAAGAAAATAAAAATACGTGAGCCTTCAAGAACCTGCATCTCTCTTTCAGCCGCTAAGAGCCGCTCATGGTAGTGCCAGATTTATAGGTTCAAGTTGGGCCCTAATCTAATGCATTCTTTGTGGATTTCCAAGTGGATCGCCCATGTTGTCGCTCGTGTCGCGACCAAATCCTCACGCGATATCAACTCGCTTCGCAATTTCGCTGGCAAAGATTTATCAATAAGTCATGACATTCCTTTGTTTTCTTGAGCATCTTATGTCGCGACAAGGGAATCAATGTCGCAACATGGCCATGTCGCAAGATCGATTTCTTTGTCGACATCAACTTTAGTCCTCGCAACTTTGAATCGATGAGCTTCTCGAGGTCGCGACAAGAATCTCTCGTCGCGACATCACTATGGCTCCACAGCGTTCAACTGCTGGCTTCTCGATGCCTTACATCGATTCCTTTGTCGCAGCACGCCTCATGTCCTTGCAAAATTTTCAATCGATGGTTCCCCGATGTCGCATATCAATATCTTGTCGCTACATCACTTTATGGCTCAGAGCTTGAACTGTCGTTTCGTGTCGCGATATCGATCTCTTTATCGCGATGCCAGCCTCATGTCTTTGCAAAATTTTCAATCGGAGTTGGTTTCGATGTCGCGACATCAACCTCTTTGTCGCGACATCAACTTTAGTCTCTCGCGAACTTTGAATCGATGGTTCCCGATGTCGCACATCAATATCTTGTCGCACATCAACTTAGGTCTCTCGAGGCTTCAATCGGTAGCCCCCGGCGTCGACACGCCCTTTGTCGCGACAATGTTTCGTCACAAATGGGCTTCATCTTTCAAACCCGGCCATAGCTCAATGCGCTCTTGTCACGACCTCCATCCTTTGTCGCGACATCGACCTTCGTCGCCACATCACAATGTTGTCGCGACATCATTCCTTAAGTCTCTGGTTAGTCCTCAGTTGCCTAACTTGTGATGCCTGTCGCGATCTGCATCAAATTTCCTTCAAATTTTCCTGATGTCGCGACCTGCATAAATGGACTGTGCAAGCCCAAAACTGCAACATTAGTTACTCACCGCATTCATTTGCCCCGCTGGCCATTCGATTTTTACTCCACTCGACAGATTTTTCTATCGCTTTTCTTCTTTTTCACACTCGCTAATAACAAATTGGTGAGTTTCTTCATATTTCTACATATTAATTATTCCTTTTCCGATGAAAATCAAACAGAAAAATGGATTAAAAATAGATGACTTTTAAGCTCATCAACTGTGATTGCTACGCAGGGTTTGATCTTTGAGGGGAGGATTTTTAGTGTTCTTCTCCCCTTTCTGTTCCTGCATAGATTGTTGATAATACTACCGTGCGACCAGCTGACTACTTAAAAGGTCAGCCTGCCTAACGTTATTCAAATAGCTGACCGTTTGGTAGTGGGTTGAGGAGCTAACTTTCATTGAGTGCAACCAGGCTCGCCCCATTATGGCGTTGTAAGGCCCCAAGTGTTCGACGATTGAGAACATAACCTATTGAGTCACTGGCTCAACTTTTATAGGGAGCGCAACATCTCCTAGAGTTACAGTAGTTGTACCATTAAAACCATAGAGGATTCGTCCAGCTGAGTTCACCACCTCTAAGGAAACCTTCATTTGCTTGAAGGCGGGTAGTTGCAACAAGTCTTCCGTACTACCAAGATCTATCAGTACCTTATGCACATCAAAACTGTTAATACAGAGGGTGAGTACCAGTGAATCATAGTGAGGCATAATAACCCTGTTCGGGCTGACAGGAGGAAAGGATATGGGGCCATCTATTGGTTTAGTTTCTTCATGTCTGCCCTCCACATGGATAGTATTTATCCGGGCCTTAACTGTGGAGGTTCTTAAGAGCTGGCTGCACTTCTCGACCGGGATACTACCAAGGTTAGACGGTCCGCCAAATATATAATTATTGGATGGTCTAGACTTTGACGGGGCTACCGCACCAGCTGTAACTCTGTTCGCGACCTGCCCTAATTCCACCCCATGGTCAATGTCTCTGATATACCTCTTGAGGTGTCCTGCTTTGATAAGCTTTTCCACCATAAACTTCAGGCTCCGGCACTTGTCGGTCTCATGCCCATTATCTCTATGATAATCGCATCGCAAGGATTTGTTTCTTTGGGAGGGATCCTACTGGATCGATGTTGGCTATTTAAACTCTAGAAAGTTGCGAATTATGGGTAAAAGACTTTCATATGAGATGTTCAGGGGTGTGAATTGCTTGAGCTCTCTCTTTTTCTATGATTGATCATAGATCGCTGGGTCTGGCTTCCGACCTTCCTCGACTCGCATGTACCTTCTCCCAAACGACTATTTCACGGTCGATTGGTTTGTAATCATAACAATCCGGGTTGCTGCTCGAATATTGTCCTCTAACATTGAGTACATATCAACTTGCCTATATGAAGGATCCCGACCCGGATTAACCTCATGAACCCTGTGGGACTCCAAGACTCCAAATCCGATATATAGAAACTTTTCTTCAAAACAATCAATAAATCCATGGATGTAACCACTTTATAATCCTAATATATCTTTAGAAAATAATGTGGAAGTGAAGGGTAAATTTTTTTTTATATTTTATATTTTTCAAACACTTAGATTTTTCGTAAAATCGCGTAGTTTCCTCTCAAGCTATTTGACTTTCACAAATTTACATAAAAACTCCGGGGGGAAAACATTTAAAAACACTTAATTCTCACTTCCATTTTAGGACTCCTTTACCACAACCTACTATAATATTAACCCAATCAACACAACCATGTTACTTTATTTATCTCTAATCATCAACATTTCAAAACTTCTTCAATTCCATGCACGCGATGTGTTGATCAGCTTGAGTCGACTTAAGACCGCCTTAATGCACTCGGGCCCAATCGAGGATCAGCCCACGAATTCTTCAAAATATATACATATATACATATATACATGACAAAATATTCATATATACAATATGAAAAATATTTATACAATGCACCACAGCGCCGTTCCTCCTCGGGATGGCTCGACTCCACTCAAGCAGGGGGATGCTCTACCGGCGCACCTGTCTCGGGTCCTGAAATTGTTTTTGAAACATACAGAAAAGAGTGAAGTAAAGGAGCTCAAAGGAGTGTACATTTACTTAGGACAACATTTTCGTAAGATATATCAAAGCAATAAATACTTTATACAATTAAAAATCCATTTTATGCCTTAACCTTCCTTTCTGATGGAACCCAAGGGGATAAACACACCGAACAGCTCCGGTAATCGACGGTGAGGGACAAATACATTCCGGGCCATAATCACTACGTCATGGAGAAACTCACGCCATAGGGTTCTAGTCATAGCACCTTATCACGTGTAAGGATATTACGCTAAAACTATTTCCTCCCCGCTAGTAACCTATAACTATTCCCTCTAAATCCTTACACGTTTAAGGTACTATAGTCGATATCAGTCATAACAATCATATGGGGTTAGGGTAACCATCAGTAAAACATTTCTTCAAAATACATTTATAAATCCATTTAAATCCTTTCCTTTATCATTAAAACACATATGCATTCTTTACACATTTTTAAACTTTCATAATGCCTTTAACATATGCATATATTAATATACATATATAAACATTTACATTTAAACTTTTCATTTTAACATTAAAAAAATCTTTAACTTTTAAAACTCAATTTTCAAAAATCAGTTTTACACTCACTTCTTTGTTTCCCGAAACTTGAGCACAACTCCACTACTTTCCCGTCTTTGCTTTTAGCCTACACACTCAACGAATACGACAACGTATTAATCAGTCCCACAGATAGCGTGAAAACTTAACGCACTCACACTCAAGTCACTTTAGTCACACAACATCTATATAAAGCCAAATTAAAAATTTACCCTTGAGCACTAAAAAATCCCTAACAAAAAAAAACCACTCATTTTGGCAACCTTTTTCCAACAATACTCTATGGACATTATTACCCAAATATTATTCAAAAGGTCTTCAAAAATTATGAAACTCTCCAGATAAGTCCTTTATATATCCAATGACATCTCTGTAAATTTTCAATTTAAAAGTCCTTCTCTAAAGCCCTCAACCACATAACACAAGTTACAGCATGTTTTTGATGCCAAATTGTTTAGTTCATTGAATCACCCACTGTTATCCTTGATTTTTGGGGTCTTAAATCCATAAATTGGAAATTTTTTCTTCACTCATTTGAATCTATGGTTCTAAGGTTTCTTCTCCAATTGGAATCACCCAATTTGGATCACCAAAACTCAAGTTATTGTATTTTATATCTAGATTACTCAAATTGTCATAACAGAATCTGCACATAGCTCCACTTGGAAATATTTCTGGGAACTCTAGGGTTACAATTTCCTTGCTCTTCCTTCAGATAACTTATTACCCTATAAGTCTAGTTTACCCAGAATTTTGAATCACTCATTTTGGATGAGTGAAACGCCACTTATGTCCAAAACACTACAACAATACCCAAAATAGAGCATAATCAGTGAGCTACACGAGCTCACCTTTCAGTCCGTATTTGGGAGCCTTAGAGCTGCACCCTCTCCTTGGTCCCTTCTATACATTTGTATCCCTATCTCATGGTTCTTACCAATTTGAATCAATTCATTTGGATAATTCTAACTTAATCTATAGCCAAAATAGTATCAGGGTTTTACAAAATTTTGACAGCAATTCCTTTAAACCCAACATTCTCCTCCTCTCCGCTTTTACAACCAATCCTCAAACCGTAAACCTCAATAATCAACATGAAAGTCATTCAAAAACACTCCATAACACTTGTATTGGTGGTTTGGAACTCCATACAACAAAACCCTAGGTAAAATCTTATGAATTCAACCAAAGGTCCACCAATTCTTCTAAAACCCATATAAATATGATGATTATATGTTTATTTTACACCAATTGGGGTTTTATCCACAAAACCTCAACAAATCAAGGGTTTGTGCATCTCAACTAAACCCTAGGTTTGGAACAAACCAATCCATAGAAAAACCCTAGCAATCACACCAATAACCATAGACATCCAAAAGACACTTGATTCCATACAAAAAAAAACATACCTTTGTTATTCTCCTTCTTCTCCTTCCTCTTCTTCCTCTTCTTCCTCTCTTCTTCTCCCTTTTCTCCTCCAACCGTGAAGCTCTAGTTTGAGAACCAAAAATGAAATGTTAAGTTTGTCTCATCTCTTCTATAATATTAACTTTGCCTTAATTACCATTAAGTCCCCAAGCACTTTAATATTGCACTTAACTTTGTTTTTACTATTATGGCCCATCTCTACTTTGATTTTGACTTCCATATCTATGGCAATTACAATTTAGTCCTCAAACACTTTGATATTGCAAATCAACTTATTTTATTTTCATTTTGGCATACTATCTTCTCAAATTATGCCCTTTATATCCTTTTTGGAATTTACCACTTTACCCTGGCACTAATACCTCAATTCCGGGTTCCATAAACTATGATTTCATAATTCCTCTCCAAAATACTATAGTGACACTTAGTTCGGGTACTTCTCACTGCTACATGTACTCGTACACTCTCTCGATGTATGTTATAAAATCCTCCCTTCCTTTAGACATTTCATTCCTCGAAATGAATAAACTAAACTCCAAAAGAAAGGGAAGGAAAATAATTTCATCTTAAAATAATCGAGGGTACCGATACAAGATCTGAGCCTCCGCTCCCAAGTAGCTTCCTCATCGTATGACTCTCCACAATAATACCTTCACCAAATGAATAGTCTCATATGCCAGATTTTGCCTCGACGGTCGAGGATCCGCGACCCGGTTCCTCTTCAGATGTCAGTTCTCAGATTTTAACGTTGCCTGGCCAATACATGTGAAGGGTCCGTATGCTTATGAGCATAGAAACATGGAAAACATCGTGAATGCGACGGGAGGTCGATGGCAACCCAATCGATATGCCACCTCCCAATCCTCTCAACAACTCAGATGGTCCAATATACCATGGACTTAGCTTCCACGCTTCCCAAATCTTAGTACGCCCTTCCATGGGAAATCCTCAAAAATACCATATCCCCTACTCCTCGAATCCCCAGTCCCTACGATGATTATTGTAATAACTTTCCGTCGGTCTCAGGCAATTTTCGCCCCATCCCTTATAACTTTGATCTTATCACAAGTCACTGGACAATTCCTGACCTACTAATTTCCTTCGCCTACCTTCGTCCCAACAGACCGGAGTTCGACATTTCCATCCATAAAGAGCCTCATAAGGGGCCATACTAATTCCGGCCCGATAACTCAAGTATTGTATGCAACCCACTAGGGTAGATGGCGTCCCAATTCTAACCCATAACACATGCCCTAAGCATTCTAAATTCAGATACCCTCTCAGATCGCCATCCGGTCTCGTGGATGAAAAGCCGCACCGAAATGTAGTCTAGTGCCAAGGGCATTCTCAGAACCGGGCCAAAAACCGTGAGGTAAACCCTATCTGAAATAATGGAAACTCAAGGCACGGCGTACCGGAGCACCCTAACGTATAATCAAATAACTTATCCAATGAATCACTATTCTAATGTGCAGGAAACGTACGATTAGTCCTGCCTACAATCACTCATATCGTATCATGGCCACTCCGGCAACGTGAAAGTCCTACCACAAAATCCATGATTCTCTCCCATTTCCACCGAGGGACGGAGTGACTGCATAGTCCTCAGAGGCTTCGATGTTCTGGGCCACTCGCCGACATGTGAGACATCTAGAGACGAACTCTGCAATATCCCTCTTCATACCCTTCCACCAGTAGTGTTCCTTTAGGGTATGATACATCTTTATGCTTCCCAGATGCATAGCATAAGCGGAGGAATGGGCTTCCTCCATAATCTCTCTCCTCACATCACCTACATCCGTACACACACAACCTCCGGTCCCATGACCACTGCATCATCCTCTCTCAATGATAAATCCCCTGCCTGTGACTCTACTTCACCTCCCAACTTCACTATCCGTGGGATCCCGAACTGCTTCCTAACTCGTCTATCTACAGACGTACATGAAATGTGGCTATCAGCATTCCCGAGTCCACAATCTACTCCCACACCCAAGGACTCCACTTATGAGTCGAGAAAGATGCACGAATTTCAAGTGCGATATGGAACCTATGTGTCTCCTACTAAGAGCATATGCTACCACGCTCGCTTCCAGATGATATTCAATGGTACATTCAATCCTGATCAGTTCAATCCATCTCCTCCGTCTCATGTCAGTTCCCTTCGCCAACAGATAATCGCAAAGCCTTATGATTGCAAAACTTGGCCAGGCACTCCATATACGCCTCCATTTCCACAAGGCAAATACCACACACCGCTAGCTCAAGGTCGGTGTGATAATTGCTCATGCCTCTCTAATTGCCTAGAAGCACATGCAATCACCTTTGTCATTCCGTACAACACACAACCAAGCACCTCGCTTCTGCAGGCATCACAATACACCGGCAGCTTCATCCCGCCTGATGAAGTGTAAGTACTGAGCCGAGGTCAATCTCCTTTCACCATCGAAACCTCGCTGACAAGCTTCCTACCATAAAAACGGTTCCTCTTCCTTGTCAATTTAGTCAAGCAGCGGCTATCTTCGAAAATCCCTCAACGAACTTCTACTTCAGAATACCGCCAAACCTAAAATCTCCTTATCTCCGTAACACCGTAGGAGGCTTCCAATTCAAGATAGCTTCGACCTTCCGCTGATCCACCGAGACCCCCTCTCAGAGAAACTATGTGTCCCAAAGCACATTGTCGAGCCAAAACCGACACTTACCTAGCTCGTATAACCGATGCTCTCCGCAATGTTTCCGCGTAACTATCCCTGCTCTCGTATGTTCTTCCACGCCCAAATAGGATCAATATATCGCCAATAAACACGATAATAAACTCGATCTAAGTAAGGCCCGAAATCCTATTCATGAGATCCATAAAGGCGGGCCGGGCACTGTAAGTCCAAATGGCATAACTAGAAACTCAAAAAATGCCCGTACCGTGTTCTGGGAATACCGCTCGGGGAACATCCTCATCATGAACTCTCAACTGATGATAGCCTGTTGCTCCCTGTAATTGATCAAAGAGATCATCAATCCGCAGAAGAGGATACTGATTACGTATTGTTACCTTATTCAACTCTGTGTAATCAATACATAATCGCATGCTTTCGTCCTTCTTCTTCACAAATAAAACCGATGCTCCCCAAGGAGACGTGCTCGGTCTGACGAACCCTTGTTGACCATTTCTTCCATCTGCACCTTGCCCTTCAATTCTACAGGCCATCCTCGTAGGGCGCCTCAACCTGCTCGTCCCAGGCTAACTGATCCAAAATCAATCTCTATCCGGGGTAATCCCGAAGATCATCCGAACATGATCCGGAATCCTCCGACTACCTAATGTCTTCCGCCCCACATCATCCTCTCTCACTCAACTATAGCTAGATACCCCTGATATGACTTTCTTGAAAGACCTTCCCATCCATCATTACGCATCATACTCGGAGGACAATATCTTCCCACCCCATAAAAAGTAATCTCCGGGTTACCGGTCTACGTAACTTAACTTCTTTCCCTGGCTAATCCATGGTGGCGTGATGTCACACAAACTGTAAACCCATCCCCTAATATCACATCAAGTCCTCGATGTCCAACAATACCAAATCGCCCCAAAAACTCATGGCCCTCAATAATCACTTCTACAACCCATGTATACTCTATCTGCTATAAGTGAATCTCCGGTAGGAAGGGAGACTACCATACTACACCCATGGGTCAGACCCCCATGTTCACTTGCAATAAATCTCCTCGTGAGAAATAAACGAGTGAGTAGCAACGGATCTATCAAGACATAAGCACTACTCCAAAACTCGATAGTACCCGCTCATGACCTCCGTGCCAAGATCCGCCTCCCCGTCGGGTGAGGACTCGCAAACACCCTAGCTTGTGTCCGAGGTCGTCCCTCTCGTCCCTCCGGGATGGTCGAATTTAACCCGCCGGTCCTCCAGCCCAGTAAATGCAGTGCTTCTAATTTGTACCCTCTCCGACTCCGACTCGACCTCTAACACCAAGACTAAACTACCCTCCGTCCCGGTCCCGTCCACTCGATCCACGCGTAAACTATCTCGTGGGCACTCTATGGCGAAGTGTCCTTGCTTGTCCGCACTTAAAGAACTGCCTCAGGCCCAACTCGCACCTCACCATAATGGTTCTTCCCACACCGAGCACACTCCGGCTTGGACCCTCGGGAGCGCCCGTCTCTGCGGGCCTCACCAACCCTACTTAGACTGTGTCCCCGATCGGGCTCTACCGCCACCGGCCCACTGTGGTCTTCCCTTAGATTGCTTCATCGAACCTCCCGAACTCCATGTCGACCCACCCGCTTCTCACTCTTGACCGGGCGTAGCCCGGGATTTCAACCCATGCTCCTCTCAACCCTAATCAGCGCCTCTACTACTCCGGCCATACCGTGTGGGCTATCGACGCTACTATGGTCCTAATCGCTGGACTAAGACATACAACAAACCTCTTGGTCTTCGAAACTTCATCATCCCTGATAAATGGAACATGTCTGACGAGCTCAGAAAAACTCCGCTCATAATTTGTCACGAAGAGTATCCCCGCTTCCACCTCTAAAGAACTCCTCGCCTTCGTATCTCTCAGAATCGACCGAACAAACTGATTCAGAACTCTTCCTTGAACTCGTGCTCAAGACACTCCGGGCATCTCCTCTCGAATCGCCCTCCACCACTCTAACGCTCTGTCCCGTAGGAGAAAAGCAGAAAAAGTGACCATCCGTCATCCGCACTTCATCACCGCCATTTCTAACCATGACGAAGCCTTTCCAGTCTCCCAATCCATCATAGTTCCATGCCCTACCTTTCTCCCCGCTCCTATAGAAGCTACCGGCCTCTGGGTCAGGCCGTAATGCAAAGGCTGTGTGTTTCCAGCCATCCGTCTAGCAGACCTGGGTCTCTCCCACGACTTAGAGGCTGCATGGCCTGGTCTGTGGTGGCTCAAGGTATGTGGTCACTATGTATTGTGGGTGGAGTGGAACATATGCACTCATCAACATATTCCTGGGTGGTGGTATCAATGCCTCAGAGCTCTCCTGCGGCTGGCCTACCGACGACGATTTTCCTGTGAATTCAAAAATTTAATATGTCATGTAATGTATATGATTTTAAATCACATAAATAATTTATGCAAATTTAAAATAAAACATTAAAACAATCATATGAAAATAAAATTTTCAAATTTATAACATTTTCAAAACCTTGGCCTTAATACCACGTTGAAGGATCCCTGACCCTGATTAACTCATGAACCCGAGGGATCTCCCGCACTCCAATCCGACATAGAAACTTTTCCTCAAAACAATTAATTAAAATCCTTGGAGCGAAACCCTTACAATCCTTAACATATCTTGTGGTAAATAATGCTAAGGAAGTGGCAATTTTATTTATTTATTTTTTTCAAACACTTGATTTTTCTTTAAAATCGCCGTAGCTCTCCGCTTGTCTGACTTTCCTAAATTTAAAACCCGCAAAACATTTAAAACACTTCTAATATTTCAATTCTCAATCTCCCACTTAGACTTCATCCACAACCCAATTACACATAACTCAATCAAACAAAATATATACACATATACATTTATTTATTTCAATCATCAAAACATTCAAAACTTCTTCAATTCCAAGCACAGTTTTATAAAAAGGATTGGGCTTGAGCCGGACTTAAGCCGACCGCCTATGTACCTCGTTCACTGAGGATCAAAGCCCACGTAGTTCCCTTTCAAAATATATACATATATACATATATACATGACAAAATATTCGACATATACAATATGCAAAATATTTATACAATCTCACGATCCTGAGCGTCGTTTCCTCGATGGCTGCTCCCTTCTGAGAGTTACTCTGGCGCTGTCTCGAGTCTGAAAATGTTTTTTGAAACATACGGAAAAGAGTGAGCTAAAGGAGCTCAGTGAGTGTACATTTTCATTTAGACAACATTTTCAGTATATATCAAAGTAATAAATACTTATACAATTAAAAATCCATTTTATGCCTTAACCTTCCTTTCTGATGGAACCCAAGGGGATAAACACACCCGACGGTTCGAATGCGACGGTGAGGAATGATCACATTCCGATCATAACCACTACGCTCTTGCCCGGAGAAACTCACGCCTTGCATGAGGTTCGATCCGCAGCACCTTATCACGTGTAAGGATATTGCGCTAAAAATCTATTTCCACTCCCTCGGTTAGTAACCTATAATATTCCCTCTAATCCTTGCGTTTAAGATGCGTAGTCGATATCGATCCATAACAATCATATGGGGTTAGGGTAACCATCAGTAAAACATTTCTTCAAAATACATTTATAAATCCATTTAAATCATTTCCTTTGTCATTAAAACACATATGCATTCTTTACACATTTTTAAACTTTCATAATGCCTTAACATATGCATACATATTTAATATACATATATAAACATTTACATTAAACTTTTCATTTTAACATTAAAAAAATCTTTCACTTTTTTAAAAACTCGATTTTCAAAAATCAGTTTTACACTTCTTCTTTGTTCCGGAAACTTGAAGCCTGACTCCGCTACTTTCCGTCTTTGCTTTTGCTTTACACACTCAACGAATACGACATATTAATCGCTGCGTATAGCGTAAAACTTAACGTACTTCACCTGCATAAGTCACTTTAGGGTCTGGCATTCATATAAAGCCAAATTAACAATTTGCCCTTGAACCTGAAAAAACCTAACAAAAAAAAAAAAAAACCACTCATTTTGGCAACCTTTTTCCAACAATACTCTATGGACTTTATTACCCAAACATTATTCAAAAGGACTTCAAAAATTATGAAACTCTCCAGATCAGTCCTTTATATATCCAATGACATCTCTTTAAATTTACAATGTAAAATTCCTTCTCTAAAGCCTCAACCACATAACCTGAGTTACGCGTGTTTTGATGCCAAATTGTTTAGTTCACTTAATCACCCACTGTTATCCTTGATTTCTTGGGTCTTAACTCCATAAATTGGAAATTGTTTCTTCACTCATTTGAATCTATGGTTCTAATGTTTCTTCTCCAATTGGAATCACCCAATTTGGATTACCAAGCTCAAATTGTGTATTTTATATCTAGATTACTCAAATTGTCATAACGAGAATGCACATAGCTCACGTGGAAATATTTAAGGAACTACGGGGTTAAATTTTCTTGCACTTCCTTCAGATAACTTATTTCCCTAAGTCCTAGTTTACTTATAATAATTTTGAATCACTCAATTTGGATAGTGAAACTCCATATGGCCAAAACACTACAACAATACCCAAAATAGAGCATAATCGATGAGCTACACGAGCTCACCTTTCAGTCGTGTTGGGGAGCCTTAGGCTACAATTTGCTCTTGGTCCCTTCTATAAATTGTAGCCCTATCTCTGTAGTTTATTAACCAATTGGGAATCCAATTCATTTGGATGATTATAACTTAATCTATAGACAAGAAAACAAGGGTTTTACAATATTTTTTTGACAACTAAGTCCTTTAAAACTAACATTCTCCTATGTTTTTACACAGCCAATCCTCAAAACCGTAATACCTCAATAATCAACATGAAAGTCATTCAAAACCACTCCATAACACTTGTATTGGTGGTTTGGAACTCCATACAACAAAACCCTAGGTAAAATCTTATGAATTCAACCAAAGGTCCACCAATTCTTCTAAAACCCATATAAATACTGATGATTCTATGTTTATTTTGCAACAATTGGGGTTTATCACAAAACCTCGACAAATCAAGGGTTTGTGTGATCTCTCGGTAAAACCCTAGGTTTGGAACAAATCAATCTCCATAGAAAAACCTTAAATGATCCACACAATAACCACTACAGACATCAGACACTTGATTCCATACAAAAAAAAACATACCTTTGTTCTTCTCATGTACTCTTCCTCTTCTTCCTCTTCTTCCTCTTCTTCCTCTCTTCTTCTCCCTTTTCTCCTCCAAGCGAAGTGAAGCTCTAGTTTGAGACGAATGAAATGTTAAGTTTGTCTCATCTCTTCTATAATATTAACTTTGTAATTACCATTAGAAGTCCCCGAAGCACTTTAATATTGCACTTTTAACTTTTGTTTTTACTATTATGGCTCATCTCTACTTTGATTTTGACTTTCATATCTATGGCAATTACAATTTAGTCCTCAAACACTTTGATATTGCAAATCAACTTATTTTATTTTCATTTTGGCATACTATCTTCTCAAATTAGCCCTTTATATATCCTTTAGGTACCACTTTACCACTGGCACTAGTACCTCGATTAGGGTTCCATAAATTATGATTTCATAATTCTCTTCAAAAATACCACAGTGTGACACTTGGTGCTCAGATGCGCCCTCTGGTTACATGTACCGTACACTCTCTCGGGACGGGGCGTTACATGTGCACTTCCATTTTCATTGGTGAGTCTAAAGATAGTGATTGGAAGAAAGGAGTAGATGATCAAGCACTCTTGATGTTTTGGAGGACTGCATCTATGCTATACGACTCTATCTGCTAGACGACTTTCCCAAACCTCCTTATGAAGTCTCGAATAGTCTTTTCTTCCTACTTGAGAATAGTCTGTAAGGAGCTGATGTTCCTCTTTTGCTGCATCGAAGAAAGATATTACGATACGAATGCCGCCTATACACAGCAGACGATCATTGTCGGCATTTAGTATCATAGCCTCATTATAATGGAGCATGTGATCGTAAGGGTAAACATAACCATCAAACGTTGCAAAGGTCATTATGACAAACACGCGGGGAGGCTCGTAGTCAAGAATGTGTTGCCCCAAGGGCGAAGAGAGCATGTCGTCGAGTCCTCAAATTGAGGCTATTGGAAGCATGTAGAACGTTGGCCCTGTACCGAAAGTAGGATGTACGAGCGACATTGTTGGCATCGTGCCTGCGGGTAATACTAGAAGGCATGATACGCCGAGACATCTTGTTGCATTCGAGGGCTGGGCCAATTTGGTTACGCGCCACCTTGTCTCCTCGCGCCTGCGGGACTTGCCGTGCGTATCGTTGGGCGGGGTGATGAAGGCCTCTTGTGCGACTTGGCCTTCGCACTCTCCTAAGCATTCTTTTTCGGTGAGAGACTCAAAAGATCGGGAACTGCCTGAGGACAGCTCATCGTCTACTGGGGTATCGACATCATCAAGAACAGCGGGCTCCTTCCCTTTATTGCGGGTAGTTGGAAGCACAGCTCGACCACTATCTCGTATATCTTTTCCAAGATTGCGGCTTTCTCTATCTGGGCCAGCAATTGGTCATTCTCCCGCGGCAAGCATTCGGTGTGGCCTTGCAACTCCTTCATCTGCCTTTCTTGTTTCTCCTAGTTCCTCTCCATGTCTTGACGCCAATAGTGGAATTTGTCCTCTGGCGATTAGATGATCAGATTGGTTGACATCGTGACTTCTTCGGAATAAACAGGTGTGAAAAGGGGAATCGACAAAGTTCCTGGTGATACAAGGCTACTAGACAATCGTTGAAGCCAATCCCTTGCAGCCTCTAGATGAGACTTTATGTTGGTTCCACATGCACGGCTCGTTATTTATCCCCTCAGTTGTGAATCTTTGGGCATCAGTAGCATAATATGAACCTGCAAAAAATGGGCGATCTGGCGACGTTGAGCCGACCGCCTCTCCGATGATTAAGTCAACAAAATATGGAGAAGAAGAAGAAAGCGAGTACGCATAATTGGAATTGCTTACCTTCCCCTCATGGGGGATGTAGCGTCCGATGCGCCACCAATACTTTTAATTTTATGATATATTCAAATACTAATACAAATACAAACACGACCTTTTTATAACAATTTAACTGTAGCTTAGATAAAACAAAATATACATTCCTTAATTTAAATAGGGCTCATAACTGTTATTGAATAACGCATTTATACAAATTGACATTCCATGCCTTTTCAAATGCAAGTACAAAATATTTATAGGTTGCACAGTTTGTCACAATATGTAAAATACATTTCCATACTTTCAAAAAGATATAAAAGAAATTGTGATCTTCTTATAGAAGACTTTACATCTTTGAGTTCAATCCAAAATAATTACAAAAATATGATGAATGAAATGATACATGAGAGACGGAGCATTTACTTGTACTCGCTACATTTGATGGTGACTCTACACTAGACGATCTTGATCTACCCTTTCTGCACGATACGTGCGATGATAAAAACAACGCGCTAAGCATTTTCATGCTTAGTGGTTCTATATAATACTCTCTTCCATTTCAGTTTAACTTAACTCCTGCATTTTTCTAATACAATGCCCCTTTTAACTTTTTTAATGATCAATGCAATACAATATATATATTCATTTCATATACATTCATTTACAGTTTATTGATCATTCCAAATATGCACTTTCATATGCAATATTAGAATAATGATCGTAAGACTTGAAATCATAAGAGATCGAGTGGAGAACAAACTCCAAATGGAAAAAAAAAAAAAAAAGAGTCGAAGAACAAACCAAAAAGCTTGTTGTACTTTGATTCCAATTCTCGGAATCCCGTTCTTGGGTCAAGTTCCCTAGTCACCGATCCTAATCCATCACAAATATGTCACTATCAAAAGAACGACCCAAGGAAAAAAAATCGATTTAGTACTGCATTTTAGGATTTTTTGGTTAGGGTTGATGTCTCTACCCAATACACCTTCCTTGAAAGCTTTTTTGGAGCACATGAACCGTATTTGCTCATGTTTCCTTCAAGAAAATTATATCTCTATAGTCTATTTTTAGTAGGAATTGGAATCATCTCATTTTGGATCACCCCGAACTTCGATTCTGACATTTTAATGTAAATTGGTCGTATCTTGGCTCGCTCGGTTACCTCTGATTATTCTTGATTTCAAGGGTCTTAATCCATAAATTAGTTTCCTTCTACTAATTTGAAAGATATGGTTCTAAGGTTTCTTCTCCAATTGGGATGCCAAACGAGATTATTTCATTTACATCAGGACTACTCTAATTTGCGAGAGTAGTCAGTTGTTCTTGCACATAGCTCCACTTTGTGATTCGCAGGCACTTTAGGATCTAATTTTCATACACCTCCTTCCAATAAATCTTCCCCTGTAAGAAGTCCTAGTTTACCCATAATTTTAAATCACTCAATTTGGATGGTGGAAACTCAACTTCTGGCTAAAACGTATAACCACCTAAAAGCGAGCATACCGGTTAGATACCCCAGAAACTTACCTTTAAGCCCATATTCGGAATGTTAGGCTACAATTTGCTCCTAGTTCCTTATATAAATTTTTATCTCTAGCTCATATGGTTCTTTACCAATTGGAATCACTCAATGTGGATGATTATAACTTAACTTATAGCCAAAAAAAAAAAAAAAACAGGGGTTTTGAAATTTTTTGACAGCAACTCCTTTGAAACTTCATCATTTTGCTGCACGAAATTCCTCAAAACCAATCGAAACCAAATAAAGCAATGCAAAAACTTCGCTGAACTAAAACCATCAGGAACACTTTGCTTAAAGCTAGGTTTTTTCTCGAGCGAACACACAAGAAAGGGGGTTGGGTTTGTTTCTTACCTTTAAATCTCTTCATTTCTCTTCTTTCTTCTTCCTTCTTCTTCTTGATCACTTAAACTCTTGATCTCATGGAGCAAATCATCCCTCTCTTCTTCTCTTTTCTACTCTCTCAACTGAATCCCTAGCTCTCTCTCAAAAACGTGAATGCCCAAATGGGCATTCCATCTTTAATCCCCAATCTAACTTAAGGCCATGTTTGGCTTATCATTAAATGGGCCTTATTTCATTTTTCTCATTTTAAAGTTTCATTTCACCTTCATTTTCACTTCATTTCATTTCATTTTTCATTTATTTACACTCCTCATTTATGACTATAGGTCCTCATTTGACCTTTTACTAAATTTATTTATCTGTAAATTTTGGATTTTTATCATTTTCATTTTAGCCATTTCATGGAAAAAATATAATTTAATTTATTTTACACCACGAACATGTTAAGCCCATTAGGAGTATTTTCGAGAGCGTTACAACTCTCCCTCCTTAAAATTTCGTCCTCGAGAAATTACCTTCATCGAACGAGTTAAGGGGTATTGTTCTTGCTTATAACTATTCGCTTTCCCACGTGGCTTCCTCGGTCTTATGGTTTCTCCACAACACTTTTACCAATGGAATTCATTTTTTCCACTACTCTTTCACTTCTCGATCCAAGATCTCTACTGGTTCCTCTTCATACATCAAATCTAGTCTAAGCTCAATCGTCTCCGAAAAGACTACATGCGATGGGTCGCTCAATCGTCTCCGAAAAGACTACATGCGATGGGCTGACCTGTACCTCCTCAACATTGATACATGGAAAACATTATGAATCTTTTCCAACTCTGGTGGTAAAACTAATCTATATGCCACTGGACCCACTTTCTCTATCACCTCATATGTGATGAACCTGGGACTCGACTTTCCCTTTCCCCGAACCTCTACCTTATTTTAAAGCGATACTTTTAAAAACACTTTTTCTCTAATCTCATATCGAATATCCTTTCTTCTCATGTTGGCGTAGGATTTTTGTCTATATGTGTCCACTTTCAATATTTCTCTAATAATTTTCACTTTTTCCTCGGTTTCTTGAATAAAATCAGGCGATTAATATTTCTTCTCTCACTTAACTCGATTAGAACGATGGTGTTGCATTTTTCTTCCATAGAGAGCCTCATAAGGCGCCATTCCAATACTCGACTAGAAGCTATTGTTGTACACAAATTCAACTAGAGGAATGTGTCATCCCAACTACCCTCTAGTCGATCCTGACTTCTCGACAAATCTTCCAACACTTGGATCACTCTTTCCGATTGTCCATCCATCTGTGGGTGGAACGCTGTGCTGAAATTCAGTCGAGTGCCCAAAGCCTCTTGCAACTTTCCCCAAAATCTCGAGGTAAACCTCGAATCTCTATCTAGAATGATCGATATTGGAATCCTATGTAACCGAAATATTTCCTTTATGTAAAGCTCTGCTAGCTTGTCAAGTGAATAGTCGGTTCTCACTGGTAGGAAGTGAGTTGACTTAGTCAATCAGTCTACCATGACCCAAACTGAATCATGCTTTCTTCACAATCCTATCACTGGTAACCCGACCACAAAATTCCTTGTGATTCAGTCCCATTTCCATTCGGGTATCCTGATAAGTTGTAACAATCTCGAAGGAACTTGATGTCCGGCTTTCACTTTCTGACACACCATACACTTGGTCACAAATTCTGAAACATCTTTTTTCATTCCGAACCACCAATATGAAGTCTTTAAATCATGATACATCTTTGTGCTACCAGGGTGCATAGAAAAAGATCCACTTTGCGCCTCTTCGAGAATGGATTTCTTCAACTCATCATCATTGGGTACCTGAGCCGATCTACATAATACACAACTCCATCCTCGTTCACTTTAATAAATTCGGTTTTCTTTCCCCTCTACCCTTTCGATTTACAATGCGGAAATTTTCTCATATTCTTTTGTGCCTCTAGCACTCGATTCCAACAAATCTTGGTTTGCTATCAGATTCCTTCTGTGCATCGTCGTTTAGTGATGACAAATGAGCATTCAACGCTCGAAGCATTTGTGCGACTTTCTCTCGAGGCTGTCTGCCGCTCACATTCGCCTTCCCAGATGATGTCCAGTCACACAATCATAAATCATTGATCATTTAATCCATCTATGTTGTCTCAAGTTAAAAGCTCTCTTTACGAGGGCAAATACTTAAGACTTTTGTGATCAGTGTAGATGAAACACTTTTCTCCACAAAGATAGTGTCTCCATATTTTCAATCTGAACCTGATAGCGACTAATTCCAAATCATCGTAGGGTAGTTCTTTTTCATGCGGCTTCAAGCGGCAGGCGTAAGCTACCACTTTACCCTCTTGCATAAGGATTACATCTAAGTCCATTTAATGAAGCATCACTAAAATCACGTATTCTTTCACTAGTAGGTCATTTAAGTAAGAACACATTGCCTCGGTTAAGCTTTCAAATTTTCAAGCTAGCTTGACACTTTTCACTCCACTAAATCTCACATTCTTTGAACGAAATCTAGTCATAAGGGCCATAGTCTCAGCCCTTAATGAACCTTTTGTAACACTGCCAATCCCGAGAAACTCACGCACTTTGTGACATTTCCTAGGTGGTTTCCATTCAATAATCACCTCATCCTCTTTGGATCCTCGAATTCCTTCTTGGAGTAATGTGTCAAAAGAAAGGACACTTCTCTCAGCAAAACCGCATTTGCTCGGTTTGCATATAAGCTATTCCTTTCTCAGGTTTCTAGCACTACTTTTTCGAAGGTGTGTATCATGATCTTCTCGATCCTTTGAATACGAGTCATCTATAAACACCATGACAAGCCGATCATCACGGTTGGAAAAACACGGTTCGTAAGTCCATGAAAGCGGCTGGGTATTTGTCAGCAAACGGCATTACAAGGGAACTCATAATGTCCATACCACGTTCTAAATCATCCTTGAACACAATTGATGATACCCAGATCGTAGGTCAATCTTCGAAAAGACACTTGCACCTTTCAATTGGTCAAATAAGTCATCTATCCTGGGTAACGGATAGTTGTTCTTCACTGTCATTTTGTTCAGTTACCTATAATCAACACACAACCGAAGCGTACCATCTTTCTTTTTGACAAAGAGCACTAGAGCTCCCCATGGTGATACACTTGGACAAATAAATCCCTTTTCTAACAACTCTTGCAACTGGAACTTCAATTCTCTTAACTCCATTGGAGCCATTCGGTCTGCAGTTTAATGGATCTGGAATTGCTTTTAGAAACGATGTCAATTTCAAACTCAATCTCTCTCTTTGTGGAGCAATCCGACAATTCCTCAGGAAACATATCAGGATAATCTATTTGTAGGGATGTCGATAAATAGGCTCCACCTTTTTACGTATCTATCACATATGTTAAGTAGGCCACACCCGCCGAACCATAGTTCTAGCGGTAGCGGTGGATATCACATTAGAGAGGTGGTTTGACTCTAGATAAAGTCACTTCCTCGCCACTCTCGGTGTCCTTAAGTTCCTCTCTTCATTCCCTACGATCAACTACCACTTGGTGTCGGGACAACTTGATCCATCCCTATCACATAGACTCTGCGAATGATAATTTAATCAAGTCTCCTGGAAACTCATACTATCGTATTCTGATGGGGCAATCTCTGTAAACTCCATTCACAATGACACTATGCCCAAGTGGATTTGTTACAAAGATATCATACTCGGTTTCACTCTTTGTAAACTACCCAAACTTCGGAATGGCAGTACAAATGTAAGAATGGGTTGAACCTGGATCTATTAATGCATGTACAATAGTCTCAAAGATATAGAAATTACCAACTATCACATCCGGTGCATCTTTCTCTTCCACTGCCTTCATTGCATATGCCCTGGCTGGAGCACGAGCATCTGTCTACCCATAGTCTGTGTCACTTGTCTCGGTGCACTTCCATTGATACAGCACTTCTTGTTGTCCTTGTTGCTCTTCTGTCTTGTTGGCTTGTACCCGATGCAGTCTTTGTGAACTGACGAGCTCTAGGAAAATCTCTCACTTTGTGCTCATTGGATCCTGACAAACAAGCACACAATCGATCTCAACACTCTCATTGTGCTTCTTCTCCTGATGTGATGCGATAAGGAGGAGTTGGTCCTCATGAAGAACCTCCTAGTGCACTTGCAATGGCGGTACTAATAGAATGGTCTTGCTAGGTGGCAGGGCGGGTCCACTGGTGTGGGTGATTAGAACCCTGTGGTGCTCTGAACTTCTTACTCTAGTGTTGATAGGAGCTTGGCTGACCGGGATTTTTCTTACCCTGTCTTCTTTCTTTTCTTTCATATTCCTCTTTCTTCACTCTTTCAACATTTAGAGCACATGTCACAATTTTGGAGAAATCATCATGGAAAAATCCTATGACATGGGCCCGAATATGGTCATTGAGGCCATCTTCAAACTTGCGACATTTCTCTTCCTCAATCATTAGCATCTCGGGAGCATACTTGCTCAACCAGGTGAATTCTCTCTGATACTCAGTTACACTCATATGTCTTTGTTTCAAATTATGAAACTCTCGTCTCATATTGCTTTCGAGATAAATCTGACCCGCATGTTGCTTCTGAATTTGCGGGGAAGAACTCCCATAACACTCTCAGTTGGTGAGGTCCTAGTCCACCCGAAGCCTGCTGGTAAGCCTCATCCTGTAATAAAGAGTCGCACATTCTAAATTTATCTTACGGTGTGCAATGTTTGTCGAGGAATTCTTCGATTCTTTCAAGCCAATTTTCCGCCATGGAAGGCTCATCATCTTTCTTCCCGAGAAAATCTATGGGTGATATTTTCCATTCTCTCACATAGTGGCCCGGATTGTGAAACAAGCTACTTGTTTGGTTGTGCTCTTTGCGGTGCAGGCTATGCTAGGATATCCATAGCACCTCCTGTTGCTTGACCTTGCTCACGAATCAATGGAGCATGGGACGACTGCCCACCTTCCACACTAGCAGGGCTATTTGAGCGACTTCCTGAGTCACCTCTAACCCTATGGGGGTTCTGAACCATCCATGCTTAACCTATTAAGACCAACAAGATCTTCATCGAATCCGTCATCCTTTATATGCAAATCTGATGCATGTCATAAGCATTTCACAATCATTTACAAAAATTTCCAAAATCATTTTATAGAAGCTAATAAAAACTTAGGCTTTGATACCACTAAAAAATGTAGCATACGATGCGCCTGATACTTTACTTTTATGATATATTCAAAGACCAATACAAATACAAATACGACCTTTTTATAACAATTTATCTGTAGCTTAGATAAAACAAAATATGCATTCCTTAATTTAAATAGGGTCCATAACTGTTCTTAAATAACACATTTATACAAATTGACATTCCATGCCTTTTCAAATACAAGTGCAAAATATTTATGGAGTTCATCCTGGTTGTCCACAATATGTAAAATACATTTCCATACTTTAAAAAAGATATAAAAAAAATTGTGATCTTCTTGCCAGAAGACTTTCCCGCATCTTTGAGTTCAATCCAAAATAATTATTAATATCATGAATGAGGAGTAGTATATGAGGAGCCAGACATTTACTTATACCAGCTTTGTTTGGCAGTGACTCTAGCGTCAGACGATCTTAGATCTGTCACTTTCTACTTTCGATACTGATGATAGAAACAACGTGCTGGCATTTTCATACTTAGTGGTTCTATATAATACTCTTTCCATTCAATTTAAATCAACTCATGCATTTTTCCGAAACAATGCCCCTTTTAATTTTTGAATGATAAATGCAATACAATACATATATTCATTTCATATACATTCATTTTAAGTTTATTGATCATTCGAGATATGCAATTTCATATGCAATAAATCATTCAAAACAATCATGCATTTCTGTTTCTTTCATTTTACCCTTAAGCGAATTGCTATGCTTTTGGTGCACGAGGATAACGAATCACTAACATGATCCTAGTTGAGGTACATAGTGGCTAAATCTTTATAATACGATCACGGTCCTGCTAGAGGCTGTGTGGTTCTTAAAAATCATTTCGTGAACACTATCGATATTGTCCTCCTGGGCTATGGATCAAAGTGACACATCATTACGTTCGGCGTAGTACTGCTCATTTGACCTTTATTGGTATACAAATCTATCCTTGACTCGAATTTTAACGGTTAACATTCTATTAAGGGCATTCAAATCATTCATAGAAAAATACAATATAGTATATACATCTTTATATAAATAATTCATTTTTCAATACTCATGCAATTTTTCATATGCAAATCATTTCACAATTATTTGCCTCATATCAATTAAAACACTTCAATATGCAATTTATTGAAAATCATCTCAATAATAGAATAATGATCGTAAGACTTGAAATCAGTAGAGATTGAGTGGAGAACAAACTCCAAAATGGAAACAAAATAGAGAGTCGAAGAACAAACCAAAAAACTTGTTGTGTGGGTACCATGGGCAGGTCGACTACTCCCTTGACAGACCACGATGGCTGAGGACCATAGGATGGCCCCAATGTACAGACCCAATGTTCATTTACAAGTTAGGCAGAGACATACATCCCTAACTAGGTAGGGCATATCTGCTGAAATCACAGTCTCTCTGGCGAGGTTATCATCTTTAAAAAGGCATCGGATGACCTCTCCGAACTTGAACGAGTATAAGTCACGCGCATAACCACTTACGAGGGTGGTCGAGAAATTCTTAAGGGGCGAGAAAATGAGGATGACTTGAGGTTATCCTAAGGAAGAAACGGTCATAACACATGAAAGAAGCGCCACCTTCCCTATCCGTTTCAGAAAGGAGATCATCTACTTTCCTTGGAAATAGGATCGTCTTTCTTCTGGATAGAAGAAGGAAGTAACCTGAAAAGATGCGAGACTCCATCTTGAATGAATGGAAGTTTTCACTCTCTGGTGACTAATCAGCAATCATCGGAGGCGGCGAGCACACCACCTACATTTTCTTGTTTGTTTGGGCGTCGCACTAGCTAGTTCATGCTTAAACTATTGATGACCTGAAAGTTGAAGACCCTGATAGCTGTTTGGCCCAGGAAGCGCGAGCAAAGCCTCACCATAGCGTGCGAGTGGCAGGTACACCCGATCGGTGATCTCCCATTCCGAAGCTTTGGTAGTTCCGTCCATTCCATCGGGCCAAGTCGGAGTTTATCGCCATGTCAGCAATCTACTCGAAGATTAGTTTCTTGTGGCGCTAGCCAAGAGATGGAGCGGCAGAGAGCGAGCGGACAAATGGTCGAATTACGCGAACACGTGAACCGCTTGCAGCAGGAGAATGAACGCATGCGGCAGTTTGGAGACTAACCAAGGTGAAAGCTGTGAGAGACACTATCCATCACTTTTATTTCGTGAATAAGGGTAAAAAGCCCATCCTCATGGGAGAAAGTGATCCCCCAGCAAATGACGAATTATCTTATGGCAGCTCTCCGCTCCTTGACCTCTCACCACCTCAGAACAACGCAGAGGTTGATTCTAAAGAGGCTGACCCAGATCAACGTCCGCTAGTGGCGCGCCATCGGGTACGAAGAGAGGGCCCAGCGAAACGGAAGCGCCATTGAGCCCAGCCCCCGAATATGTGCTTGTCGACTCCGGGGTAGCCTCGGAGTCAGCATTTGGTTTCTTTTTTATTGTCAGGGGCCAGAGGATATGTTTGTCCTCACCCCTAGGCCCACATATTTTAAGTTATAGGCCATGGCCATTTATTTCGTCATTTGCTATATCGTCGCTCACCGCTTGACCGTCGACCATATGCTACATTTTAATAATGATGATTCTTAGCGCAGGAAATGACCGCCTCTTTTGTAAGGTATTCCCGGCCAGCCTAAAGGGGCCCGCTCTGGCTTGGTTCCACAAACTCCCGAGAGGATCTATAAACTCATTCGACAAGCTTTGCCAAGGCAGCTTATTCATCTCCCCAATACTTATGTTCGATCGGCCAGAGAAAACATGGTTCTCAGGCCATCCTTAAGCGGGAAGATGAATTTATCGAGTTTCACTCAAAGGTTTAGACAAATTAAGTCCGACAAATTGATATTTGCTGGGCGGGGTCTAAGGACTTAGAAGAAGCTTTGGGCGACTACCCCTTTCTTTCAATCTACATCCTGAATCTTTATGATGATGGAAGAGCATATCGGCGACAGACAAGTATTCCACCTTTGAGGATAATCCATACAATAATGATAAATCAAGCCAGACATCAAGGCAACTACAAGGCCAACCCACAGAATAGCTCGAACAAGAATCAAAAGCGCTCCCAAGAATAGTCAGAAAAAAAGAGGGAGCCTCCCTAGTTCACCCCTCTCAACATCTCTTATGATCGGCTCCTACCTCTCATCCGGGATCACCCCGATTTTAAATGGCCCCCTCTAATGAGGGGAGTGACTGACCAATCGTAATCGATCCTTGAGGTGCGACACACAAGGGTCACGGGCCATGAAAACCAACCATCGCAAAGCCTAAAAGTTCTTGTAGAAAATCTGATCCTGGTCAAGCACCTAGAAAGGTACATTCGAGAGCCGACTGAACAGAATCGCCTCAAGAACATCAGAAAGCAATTGTCAGGCCGAACATCCATCTAAACCCCGACCCACCATCAAATTCATATTGAGAGGCCCGGCTGATGACCAATACCAGTCCAAATGAAGGAGAAGAAAAATGTTCCACGCAATTTTTAAATGTGAGCCCTGATAAACACCATCAAGATCTCAAGAGCGCTAAACACCACTACTGACTGCCCCAAGGATCTTTCCCTCCTATAAACCCACCATGGTCACTCCCTTTCACATGATGCACTCAGATTCTACTTTCGTGGTATTAAAAATTTTGATGTTCACAGAGTCCTTGTTGATCCTGGCAGCACGGCTGATTTGTTGCACTCCTTCCACCTTCCAAGCAGTACAGAAAGTCTCTCTTGACCACCTCGCCTCTACTGGTAGAATTTTTGTCTCTGGTTCAATCGTGGCTACCATTAATCGATGAAGTGGCGATATTGCCTTCCACAAGTGCAGGCTCAGAATACAACAAGTATTGTTTTCTTGCGGTCAGACTTGGGATCGTACAATGCTATCGTGGGTCGGGCCTGGTTACACGCTATGAAAGCAGTCCCCTCAACCTACCACCAAACCATCAAGATCCGATCGCATCCGGCAGTGTCGACTCTGTGGTAGCCAATTAGCCGTCATCAAGTTATCAATTATCACATAGAGCATGAAAAAGGTGAAACCTCCAACACCGCCCATCGAAATCTAAACTCTCGAATAGCAATCATGCATCTCGCCCCGGCCACTTGTGGAAGATAGGGAGCAAGCTGGCAATGATCCTCCGGGAGTCCATACTATAGGTGGGCCCTGTGAAGCGATTTCCATGAGCAGCGCCCAATCAAGAGGAAAGGGCATCAGACAGAGAAAATACTACAAGCTAACACCGATATTCGCCCCCGACCTATCTTGATATGATAGGGTACAAGCCCTGCATGCTTCCAACAAGATAATGTTATCTCATCCGCTGCACTGCTAGGCAAAGAGTTAGGCGCGCTCCACCTAGACCGCCATCAAGTCATCCAGTCAAGGCTGATAATCTTCCTAAAGTCGGGTTTATCGCAGAGGTTAAATAATTTTTAATGTGGCTTGCCAACGCAGGTAGTTCCAAAGAAAGGGGGTAAGTGGAGAGTATGCGTAGACTATACAGATCTTAATGACGCTGCGGTTCTAAGGATGCTTTCCTTACTCCGCATAGATCGGGATCAAGTGACGCACCGCCGCATGCATGTTGTCCTTCCTCGGCGTAATTCTGTGGTATTATCGTATCCCCATGTAATCACTGATAGAGAAAACATCTTTTATCACCCTCAAGACTGCTCTTACATGATTCGTGCCACGGAAGAGCGGAATCAACAAAATTTGTTTCCTATGTTCTCCCATCATTGTAGTCAAGCTATCGCAGATAGTGGTCTGGTGGTCGAACACGGATGGTTTTCATTCTATGAATGACTCGCATTAGTGTTGAAAATGGCGAGGCTTTAATTTGGATTTTTGGATTTGTTTCAAAAACAAAGGGAAGTTGTTCGATGTCAGACACTGTAAAACTAAAGTGAAGTGTGAAAAGGTACCTCTTGAAGGTTTTCAGTCACTAGCTTGACAACAATGGGGTAACAAGTGTCCTCGGTTTTATCCTCGCATCATGGCAAGCAACCTATAGTCCAAGCCATAACCGGATCTTTGTTTAACTAGAAAACCTAACTCCTAGAAACACTCCTATTTCGCCAACACAGCAACATGCACTACAACCCCTTTTAGTTTAAAACCCTAGCACTCAACCCATTTCAGTTGGCTCAGAAAGGCCATCTAAAGAATAACAAGCATCTAACAATAAGTAGCATGCACCGTGCACTTCTAAAGCATGGTAAGTATTGGCCAAAGTAATGACATTAAATGATATTCAACCCTAATTTGAAAAGTCGAGCCATAAATACAAAAAGACTGAAGATTTAAAACATGAGGACAACTCAACTGCTAAAACTAAGCTAGCAACCCTCCTCTTCAAAGTTATGAGACTTAGCCAAGCATCTCTTGAGTTGTCATCCTCAAGAAGGGTGTTTGGTAGCCTAGAAAATGAAAGAAAGAGGAGAGAGAAGAGAGAAAAGCAAACCCTAAACTGAAAGCTGCAGAGATATTTACATAAAATAAAAAGTTGCCAAAAGATTGCTCTCTTTCTTTTACAATTTGGGGGGGCTTATATAGGCCACCCAATGTATGAAAATACAAGAAAGCCTAACATATTGGCTAATACAAGGGACAAGGAGGTAATACACCAAAATGAAGTCACCATTAATTACAAAATCGACAGTAAGAGATTTCATGATGCGCAAAATTTCAATAGGTAGCGAAAATTTCGCTAGCCTAGCCAAATTTCGCTAGCCTAGCGAAATTGAACAGAGATAGCGAATCCAAAATTTCTGCTATGCACAAACCAATTCTCGCTAGCTAGCCAAATTTCGCTAGCCCAGCCGTAAATATTTTGCAGATAGCTAAATTAAAGAATTTCGCAGGCATGTTGATTTTCGCTACATAGCCACCCCTCGCTTAGCCTAGCGAAGCCTCTTCACTGGCGTTAGGATTGCAAATTTTCATATGGATCAAGGAATTTTCGCATCCCAAATAAATTTTCGCAATCATAGCGAAAATTCCGGGTTGCCTGCTCTTCACTCCGTGACCGCATCCCGAACCTCCATCGCATCGCTTTCTTCTTCACTTTGCCTCCATTCCTTCATCGACTCGACATGTTTGATGGTGGAAAATAGTTTCGACTCATTATTCAACATCCTCGACATCGACCTCAAGGCATGCAAAACTCCGCAAAATAACCAAAAATAACCTCTCTAAAAGGCATAAAGGATACTAAGTAGATCCGAACACTTCAATTGGTTTAATTGACATGATTAGCAAGAAAGCACCAAAACCTATCTCAAATAGGGCTCAAATAGCACTTTGGGCACTAATCACACCCCCAATCGAACGCTGCTAGTCCCTTAGCAATGCAAAAATAATAAAGGCATGCATGCAGTGATTTTCTCAAAAAGTTTATGGTTCAAAAACTGTATGTACAAATAAACATTACCTTTAATATGAAAAATTGATACCAAGCTTGAAAAATTGATATCAAGTAAAGGCAATTCAATTGTCCAATTAAAGCAATTCAATTGTTCAATTGAAGACAAAAACGATTACATAAGGTGGAGGCACAAAAAGTGATATGCAAAGGTGTAGAAAACTAAATATATATATATATATATATATATATATATATATATATATATATATATATATATATATATATATATATATGTTATATATCAGAGGCTTTTGATATAGCTAAAATGGCTAGTACATGCATAACAAAGCTAGATATACAAAAGATATCACTGCCTACTATGGCTGATACATGAATCTTACACAAAATTAGTAGGCAGTTGATAAAGCCGGTAAATTATACAAAAACATAAAGAAACTCCAACCACCTCACCGTGGTGGTGGTCCAGAATTCGCTGGGCCGCCGCTAACACATCCAAAGAGGCTGCTGCAAAGGGATCCATCCTCCGAACAGAGCATGTGGGAAGACCTAGGTGAGTCATGATCCGCCGGAGCATGGAGCCACAAAGGTTCCTAGGCGGCTCCCCGCCGTGCCAACCCTTCCGTCCCTGTCGCCTCGTAGTGGGCTGAAGAACATACAAAGATCCATAATGGGGCCGGCTAGCCTCGAACTGGCCGTGTATGTGCTCTGAGAATGTCAGATGTAAATACGGGGCCAGAGACGCAGGGTCGCGGGGCCGGGGTGGCAGGTAGAGCAGAGATGGAGAGAACGACCGCGTTGGACTCCCTTCCATCTCAAAGGCCCAGGCACTATCCGTCCGCACGGGAGTCCTCCGCCTCGGGTCCGTGACTCCTCCCAGTCCTCGCTGTCGAGGAGAAAAAGATACGGCATGACCATCGCTCGCTCCATCGACAGACTCCAGCATCGAATCCTCCTTCTCTATCCGGGCCCTGGAAGCCCAAGTGCCCAGACCGGCATAATACCGCACGCAGTCGAAGACTCTCACCGAGCCAGCCCTTACGATGGACCTTAATCTCGAAGTGTAATAGGGAGGTCATCACCAGCTCAGAGGGACTCCAAACTGTAATCCTCCGAGATCCTGATGCAGCCTTCAGGATGGCCCCTCGGCGCCGTATGAAAATGTGAGCGGGAAGAGGTCGGGTCCCGAACAAAAGATCGACCAGAGCATCCGAGGCGGAGCCAGCTCGGGAATACGGCGGGTCCAGCAGCGGGTGTCTCGAAAGACCGCGGGACCATCTCCCGGCAGCCTGCAATTCAATCTCGATAACCTTCTTCAATTGGTCACAGATTCGCAGCCTACCGTCGCCGGAAATGTCCGCGTTCTGGCACTCGCGATCGCTTGCGCTGAATCGAGTCGATGACTAGCGCGGGATGTCATCGAATGGTAGAGCTAACGAGAACCACGGGGGTAATATCTTTGCCTCGGCCTCATAAATGGTAGCGAGGGTAGTGCTTTCGATCGATCGCATGAATCCACTGAATACGGGATCCGCCAGCAGTCTTGGGGCGATCGTAATATGACGCTCAGGTGGAAGTCTCCGAATGAAGCGCGGCGTTCCCGGAATAAGTGCGAAGCGAATAACGGCCTCGATCACGGAGTTTGCGATAGCGAAATGAAGAGGTCGCCTCGTTGGTGATGTAGGCGGTGACTGCGGAGTGGATGGGATGACTCACCGGGCACGATGTGCGGAGTCAGCTTGGAGGGTGAGCCCTCTAGATCTCATTGAGGCACGGTGGCGGGGCCGGGGTCCCATCGGGTCCCCAGTATCGTTGAATCCCGAGGCTCCTCGAAGCGCCTCGGGGGCCCAGAGGCGGTGTGGGTTGTCTGGGAGCTAGCAGAATCTGCTCCTCTCGTTGGGTGCGAATCGACCGAGGCGGCGGGACCCCCGCCTGATGCAGCACCTGGGCATAATCAAATAAGACAAGGCGGGTGACTCTGGTGGCCGCGACCCGAGAGCGCGGGTGCGCCCACGTAGTTGGGGCGATAAGCTCGCGGTGGGCGTGTGCGATTGCTCGAGGCGATGTGATGAGGTGCGGTGAGCGGCCGACGGTGGTAAAGTGGATGACCCGGGGCTCAGCCTGAGGTAAATTTGAGCCAAGGGCGCGAAATTTCTTGATCAGCGGTGGGCTCGAGAGCGGTGTAAGCGGCGGTGGGGCGCGGAGTGGTAAGGCTCGGCGGTTGTGCGGGGGGCGGGGCTCGGTGGCGGCCACGGGCGCGCGAACAGGACGGGGGATGTAGGCTACGGGGAGGGGAGAGATGATGGATTTGAAAAGCCCCCTTCCTTTTCTTTTATAGCCATAAGGCAATGGCAAGCCCAGTCGTTTGCTGATCGCTATAATAAATTTGGTCGACTTAAAAACACAGTTCCTTCTTTGGCGATTCAGATTTTGAGTATTAAAATATTAAAAATAAAATTAAAATATTATATAATATATATCTAATAATTTAATATATTCTAAAGAAAATATATAATATATAATATTAAAACTAAATTGCTCAGAGGGAAAGCGCTAAATATGGAAAGTTTCCAAAAATAGAGAGATTCTTAAATAGGAGCCTATTAAAATTGACCAAATTAACACAAAAAGCAAAAATTATTGAGCTGCGATTTGGTTTGTGAGAACACGAATCAGCTCAGATTTTATCAAATTTAACCGAGGAGGGTCGAGAAGGATCTCCTCGACCCACAACGGTGGCTGTCTGCATTGCTTTGAAATTCGAATTCCAATGGTTGATTTGCTCCTCACTGATTGAATTTAAACTGAGCAATTGCCCTGCAATGGCTACTGATGGTAATGCCAAAACCTCTTCTTCACCTTGGTTGAGTGTATCCTGCAATTCCTGGACATTCAGCTTCCCTGCATCCTGACACACTGAGCACTCATCATTAGTCACTTGATTTTCAGTTTCCATTAATTTGTGCTTGTTGTTCAAGTGAAATATGTTCAGTTCCAATGTCATATTGCCAAATGTAAGTTGCATGACTCCATTTCGGCAATTGATGATTGCATTGGCAGTGGCCAGAAATGGTCTTCCTAGGATAATTGGCACATGGTTGGGTTCATTCTCTATTGGCTCTGTGTCGAGCACTACAAAATCTACTGGGTAGTAGAATTTGTCTATTTTCACTAAGACATCCTCAACTATCCCCTTAGGGATCTTCGCGATCTATCATTGATGAAAGTGTGATGTGGTAGGTTTAAGTTCACGAGCCCTAGCTGCTTGTACCTGGGAATACGGGTAGGTTCTGCGGCTCCTAGATCAAGTAATGATTTGTCCATACCAAGAGTCCCACCAATATTCTTGAGGTGGCCAGGGAGATCACGGATCCTTAATATTTGAAATTTGGATTCTTGCTTTGGATTATACTTTTGACATTCAGTTAAAAATGCCTTTCTCGATGCGATCCTTCTTGATTGTCGCGGGAGTCCTTTAAAAAAACTTTACATAGGGACTTGTTTGATGATGTCAAAAAGAGGTATATTATTCACACTTGCTTAGGACTTCTAAGATAGCTGCTATTGGGATGCTTGCCTCTAAGTGCACAGGGGAAATGGGGTGGCATGCGGTGCTTCATTGAGTCCTCTTTCAGGACAATGTGTTCTTGCTCCATTTCTTCTCCTTTCCTGGTTTCATCAACGGGCTTGGGCATGGGCTGATCAACCTCTTTTCCACTCCTTAGGGTGATTATAGCCTTTACCTCATCCCATTCCTGAAGTGCTGGATGAACCTACCTCATGCACTCCTTTTGGATTTAGCGATGTTTGGGAAGGGAACCTTATACTCTCCTATTCCTCGAAATTTGATCTTTGTGATTGAATCTTTGCAAGTTATCTATTTCGATTAAGATTGCTCTCAAGCCATCTATTCTACTTGTTCAGTGTGCTCTCTACACACAGTATCAATCCTTCCAAGGCGCAGTGTGCATTGATCCCTTTTTGTTCTTCCTGAAGTTGCCAGCCTGCTCAATTTAAAATGACGTTCCCTTGAGGGTGAGGATGGAAGTGGATGGTTTGGTTTAGAGGGTGGAGACCAAAGTGTGGTTTTGGCACTGGGGGTACATAGGCGAGTTAGGAACGGGGAGAGGAGTTAGGGTGATTCCTCCAATTGGAATTGTGGGGTATTACCATATGGGGCGTGTTAGGTTGTAGGCTTATATTGTCCTACTTGGTATTTACGTCGACATCAATCCTTCTTGAAGGGGCCATAGGATATTATTGTTCTTAAGGTGGACAAGGGGTGGGAGTGGTGCATGGATTGGCTTGCGGTGTTTAGGTGATCAGCTGCGCAGACCTCATGGAGCCTTTTTCCTTCCAAGCTCCTCCACCTTCCTAGCTAAGGTTGAAATTCTAACTCATTTTCTATATCCTACGCGGTCGCCACATCCCACTCTAGGTGGCTAAAGGCCTTATTCTTTCCATTTCTCTCGGGTTTGGTTCATCCCAACCCTTAGAAGTTTCAGCCACATAGTTCAGAAAATCCATGGCTTCATCAGGATGCTTGCTTAGAAAATCTCCCCCACACATGGTCTCACAATATTTGTTTCATGGCGGGGGCATACCACCGTAGAAATGGTTTACCGGCATCCGTGTCGAAATACATGATGTGAATGACATTATTCAAATTCTCCATGAATCATCAGAAGCAGGCGGTGGGGCTTTCTACCTGTCTTGAGCTGCAAGGGTGTAAATTTGTCTCTTCAAATTGGTCTTATGAGCGAAGAATTTTTTAAAAACTGCTTCTTGACTCATTTGTTCTAAATCTGGTTCACAGGCCTCACCGGTGAGTCGACGAATCTTGGCCTTGTCTTTAGGGTTAATACGGAAAATGCTTTTTAGCTTTAAGCGAATCCATGTCAATCATACCTTCCTTAAAGGTGGTGCGAAAACCTCATAAATCATATGTGTGTGTATGGATTTTCATTTTCCATACCATGATATGGGATGGGGAATTCTTAAATAAGACCTCCACTGCATCTTGTGGGAGGTGCATGATCGAGATGGGCGCCCAACTCTAGGAGATTATGTGATCCCTCATGGTTTAATAATTTCTTTGGGTTCAGCACAGAGATTTTTGGTGACTCTGTGGTCCTCGAATTTAGGGGATCCATTTGATCCTTGTGTACACTAACTACGACTTTGTGCAATTGGTGCCTTGATTCTTTCTGTCCACCTGATGTCTCTCTTTCAGAACAGATGCATAAACACAGTATACAATACATGAGACCTGAGAAATAGCCTGAGCAAACTTGCAAAAAGGGTTATTGTTAGCTGAAATAAGCGAAATGCCACAAAAACAAAACGGTGCGTGGCCTGCAAAGTGATGAAAACTTGCGATTCTGACAGCTGAAGTCAAAAGGGTTAAGGTCACTCACTTATGATGTTGATCAATTGCACTTCAACTTATCGGCGTGGTTTGAAAACATCCCAAACCTTGGCGTAATTTAGATTACAAGTGCCATGATAGGGTGGCGGAATCAGCAAGAAATTTGTTTCCTATGTTCCTCCCTATGTGCTTGGTAGTCAAACTCTTTGCTGACATAGTGAGTCTAGGGTCGAACACGAAGGATGGGTTTCTATCATGAATGACTGCTTGTCCAGTATTGAAAATGGTGAGGCTTTTAATTTGGATTTTGGATTTGTTTCAAAACAATGGAAGTTGTTTGGATCTTGATTAATTGTAAAGCGAAAGTGAAGTGTGAAAGGTAGCTTTGAAGGTTTAGGTCACTAGCTTGACAACATGGGGTAACAAATGTCCTCGGGTTTATCCTCGCATCATGACCCAAGCAACCTATAGTCGAGCCTGCTTGGGATCTTTGTTTTGGCTTCAAAGCCTAACCCTAGAAACACTCTAATTTGAGTCAACCACAGGCAACATGCATTCATTGCTTTTTAGGTTTAAGAACCATGCTTTTCTGACCTCATTTAAAGGTGGCTCTGTTGCGTGTAAGAATAACAGTGCATCGGCAATAAGTAAACTAGCTGCCTGAAACATGGTAAGTATTAGCCCAGTAATGACATTAAATGATATTCAACCCTAATTTGAAAGCTAGGAGCCCATAAATATAGTACACAGCATTTTAAAACATAGAGGACCAGCTTTGTTGCCCCAAAACCAAGCTAGCAACCCTCCTCTTCAAGTTATGAGACTTAGCCAAGCATCTCTTGAGTTGTCTGTCTCAAGGGGTGTTTAGTAGCACTAGAAAATGAAAGAAAGAGGAGAAAGAGCTTCAAACTACCTATTGAAAGGCTGGAATATTTACATAAAATAAAAAGTTGCCAAAAGATTGCTCTCTTTCTTTTACAATTTGGGGGAAACATATAGGCCACCAATGTATGAAATACAAAGCCTAACATATTGGCTAATCTGAGGAATGAGGTAATACACACCAAAGAAATGAAGTGGGATTTGGCATTAATTTAAAATTGACAGGAACAGAGATTCCCAGCTATCTGAGAAAAATTTATTCGTGTGAAAATTTACTTCATCTAGGAAATTTAAGCTAGCCTAAGCAAGTGGACGAGAGATAAGCGAAATCCCAATTTCGCTATGCACGAGTCAATTTCGCTAGGTAGCGAACTAGCTAATAATAAGCCTTTTAGAATAAACGAATTAAAGATTTCGCTAAGGCATAGTGATTTTCGCTATAGCGAAATTTCGCCTGCTTTATGAAATTCTCAATTCATGGGATTGCGAATTTTCGCTATATTGCGAAATTTTCGCAATCCCGGTAAATTACCCGCAATCATAGCGAAAATCTACGGGTTGTTCTTCTTGCCTTGCATCTGGGCCCTCAAATCGTTTCTTCTTCCTTTGCCTCCATTCCTTCTTTGATTCGACATGTTTAGTGGTGGAAATAGGTTTCGATCTTCATTATTCAACACATCCTAGATATATCGAGATTCGAGTGTCAAAACTGTAAGTACTTAAGAAATAACCTCTAAGCGGCATAAGTGATACTAAGTGAATCAGAACACTTCAATTGGCTTAAGTGACATGATTAGCGCGCAAAGCACTCAAAACCTATCTCGAATAGGGCTCGAAATAGCACTTTTGGGCCTTGATACTTTCTGATATAAATACACGTTGGGTTAAAAAATGAACCTGCCCAAGGAAGGAAACTGGTAACTAAGATATTTAATTCTTGCTTAGAAAACTATGGAAGTATATATCGATGATATATGTGGCTAAAGTCGGAGCGCCGGGATCCCTGCTACGCATCACAACAGGCATTTGAGCTCCTTTGGGCATATGACATGAAACTCAACCCTACAAAGTGTGCATTCGAGGTCGGTCACGAGGGGTACAGTTCACAAGTTCATGATGACTCGCCAGAGGAATGCGTCGACCCTTCGGCTTAAAATTTATTTCCAGAATCTGCAGCTCGAGCTCGAAAAAGAATTTTCTTATTGTCGGTCGGTTAGGCGCACTTAGGGCGGTTTATTTCCCGATTCACAGACTTCCTAAAGCCATTTTTCGCCATCCTTAAGAAGCCCAGCCCAGGGTTGGATGGAATGAAAAGTGTGATCGGGCTTTTACCGGATCAAAACGATGCCCAGCCAAGCCCTCAAATTCTCGCTAGTCAGGATCTTTGGTGAGACACTTTAAATATTTAACGGTCTCAAAATTGAAGAAATGGTAGTCTTTTACTTCTATTCAAAAATAACGACAGAGAAGGCGAGAAGCTAGTGTTCTTCGTCATGAATCCCACTAGCCGCCAACGAAACCGAGGTATAGTCACCTTGACGACGGCCTTGGCCCTGGGTGTGGCAACTACGCCCATGGTTCCGGGCACACCTAAACCAGCCCAGTCTTCTGTGACCTTCCTCTCAGGAGCACACTCTCATCGCGACTTCTCGGAGAATGGCTATTTAAGGCGTCGAACTAAGCTAGTCTGACATCAGAGTCTGACGAAATTATAAAAGGAGTAGGTTTAAGCGGGCTTCATAAGCGAGAAATCCACGATCTGAAACACACCTGCTCGGGTGGTGGACATGAGACCTCGAGAATGAGCTAGATTAGGAGATTGGTGCAATAGAATCCTCGGCACGGAAGAATCGAGCAATGATCACAGTTTGGGGCTTTAATGCCTCGAAATGAGTCGAATATGAATCCCTCTTATCAGAGATTGGACTAGTAATGAAATTCGTATCTACTTGGGCAAACTCACAGTTCACGGTGATTTGGTGGTTGCCAGATTAGCTGACGAAATTCGAGAATCCGAAACAGGGATCGCGAAATATCTCAGGAATTGGCTCGCGGCTTGGGTAGTTTCAATTTGGAAGCGGAACATGTTCGGGGGCTATGATGATAAAAGCGGATGTCTTGGCGGGTTGTGCCGCCTCTCTGCCAATCTTGAAACAATATTGTGCCCATCTACTGCTCGGTAGTTTTCCTGTTCGGCTCCCTCCAGGTAAGCCAGGTGGATGAGATCCTCCCTTCATGGATGGACCCCATAATACACTACATCGGCATGGGAACTCCAGTGAAGGATAAGACCCGCGAATTTTCTAAAGTCGGTCGACTAAATTTTCCTTGATCGATGGGTAATTGTTCAGAGAATGATCCTTGAAGCTGATCCGTCATCAGGAAATGTACTTGCGAGCAGGGACGTATGTGTTGGATGAGCGCGCAGGGGAATATCTTAAATCATCAATGACGAACTTTGCTGGGAGGCTCACATAAGGGTATTATTAAAGAAAAAGCGGAGCCATGAGAGCGTCTTATGTGATTATATCAAATATGACCGTTGCCAACGGTGGCTCGAATCTGAAATCACTAGTGTAGGAATCTGATCTCCATCTAGGGCCCTTGGCCCTTTACCCAATGGGTTGATATAATTCGGTATTGCCTTGGAAGCAGAAGAATTGTTGGTGGCATTGACTATTTCGACAATGGGTAGAAAGCAGGGGCCTTTTCATCGATCAAAGATAGGATAGTGCCCCTTTATCTACGGAAAAATATGGGTTTGCCATTTCGGCATCCCCGAGGATCAATCGTATCAGACAACGATTCGGTCGATAGTTAAGATTGTGAAACTTCTTCGGTGAAATAAAAATCATTACTCCACCGAGACATGAGAGCAATGGATGACTGCGAAGCCTCTAATAAAACCACGTTATTGTCTGAAAAAACGGTTGGATTCGGCAAAAGGTAAATGGGTAGATGAAATTCCCGGCGTACTTTGGGCTTCTGAGCTCTTGCTCACGAGATGGTATATCACGCTGCGATTACCCCGCGGGGATGCGGAAACTCTCAATCCTCTGAAGTGGCATGCACCATCGGACGGTATGCAGGAGTAGAATGCGAGTTAATTAGCTGGCACGGACGGGATGATGAACTACGGAATCGGCGGCTTGGAGTACGTATAAAGGCGTCCTACCAACACCGCACGGAAAATTCTTACAACAAGGGATGTTTCAAAGCCCAGGGAGACCTAGTCCTAGAAAGGTATTCGAACATCTTTAGGCCAAAGACGAAGTTCCAACCAAACTGGGAAGGACCATATCTCGTAACACGAGAAGACGAATCCGGATCTTATACTTTAGACAATCTTGATGGAAGCCCTGTGCCTAGAATGTGGAATGCCATACATCATAAAAGGTATTATCAATAAAGGATGACTCGATATTTACACATATTTTTGTCCATTTTCCATATCGTACAGGGTAAGCATAAAAGTCCAAATGACACAATAAATGACCTATCCAGTCCAGTATAGATAACATCTAATTAGTCCTTATAAAAGTCCGGATGGAGCAATAAACGACCTATCCGACCCAGTATAGATAACATCTAACTGGTCCACATAAAAGTCCGGATGGCGCAATAAATGACATATCCGACCCAGTATAGATAACATCTAACTGGTCCACATAAAAGTTAGTCCACATTAAAGTCCGGATGGCACAATAAATGACCTATCCGACCCAATATAGATGACATCTAACTGGTCCATATAAAAGTCTGGATGGTGCAATAAATGACCTATCTGGCCTAGTATAGATAACATCTAGCTGGTCCTCATAAAAGTTCGGATGACGCATTAAATGACCTATCCGGCCTAGTATAGATTACATCTAACTGGAACACATGAAAGTCCGCATAATAAGAATACAATTAATAACTACCTACCAAAAGAATGATTAACTCTTTAATTGAAGTCTATAATTAAAGCCCGAATGATACCACGTCCGGCCCAAAGCCTAGTTGGCCATCCATCTGCGCCATTTGACTAAATTAGAAGAAACTATTTCATCCACAACCAAATTCGACACATTTGGTAAAAACAGAAATTAAGAGGTCTTGCAGAATGTCAAGATAAAGCAAAAGAAACAAAGTACAAAGGCTCGGTCGGTGAGCGCAAAATTTAAACCCTAGCCCTCATCAGCTACGTTGGATTCCCCATCTGCTCTAGTTGGAGACTTTGGTGGGATGTCTATCCCATCAACAGCGGCTGAAGGACTCTTGGATAGGGGTTTCTCCTTGATAGTTGCGGCAGTGGGAAGGGCGGAGGAAGCACTTGGGGGGAATCGGGGGTTGATAAAAAACTCTGGAGGTAGCGACTTTGTCGTATTAGGCATCCCGGCTGGGATCATGGGTTCACTCCCTCATATATTGTGCGCAAAGGCACAACAGCCGTAGCCATAGTTAAAGATCACATCGCCACTTGCGTCAAATTCCTCCTCCATCGCTTTCCTTTCCATAATCACCTTTGCCTGGAAAGCTGAGAGCTTGTCCTTCCTAGCCCGATCTCCATGATTAAAGACAGTCGTTCATCTGTTAGACGACAATTCTCCTCCTTCGCCTTCCTACTGTGCCTCCTCGGATGTACCTAAGGCTTGCCGAACAAAGCTGTTCGGGACTACTTCAGCTGGATGCCCTCCGATGCGACATCGCCGAACTCGCCAACTCAAATTCCATCCGTGCCTGTGCATTACCCGCCCCATCGCCCCAGCCACACTCGCTTCATGTCAGCGCACGCTCTCTACCTTGCTCGAGCCGCCGATCCATAGCCTTCTTAGCCTCCAACTCCCCGCATCGGGCATTCAACAACGCTTTCTTCCTTTAAAGAGGTATCTAAGATCTCCCGACCTGGAAGCCTCGATTGAACATACACCAAGCTTCTCTCGTGTCCTCACCGGAGTTGGAATTCATGATGTCGGAGGGCCATATTTGATGGCAACATCATCGCGAAGAAGCATATTAAGAATACAACAGGATTTGATGCCAACACTTTTTCGCAGTATTACTACCTTACTAGTTCGCTTGATCGGACGTAGCTCAAGGCGACTGCATCCCATCCTCGATTATTTGGTCAAGATCCCTTTATAATACCCGCAGGGCAACAATGGAATATTCCTTCGCCCCAACCCACCGCTCTGGGCTACTACAGTATTCGTAGCACTCGATACAATCATCCGCACGAATTAGCCGCAGATTCGCCTGCTAAAGGCTTCCAAATGCGGATAATATGTTTGATGCCTTCCGCCCGGCACTACCACTTCCACCCGGAGGAGCCGCCGCGAGGGATAAGAATTCAAGAAGATCCAACTGGAACCAATGACCTCATGGGCTAGCTCGTGCAAGCTCGACATGTTCCTAATGGCTAACCCGATCGGGAGGATGGATCACCTGAAGCGGGTGGAATCAAATAGCCTCCCCTGTCCCCCAGCAACATCCTTCTCTGACCCTACTTCAATACTGACCCCATCCTCGTGCCAGCCTGCAACGACACTCCGCCCACCCGATCCCCAACCGTAGGCCGACCTCGATCCCCGCCTGATCAAGCCCCTCTCAGAACTCCTATGTCGCCTCGTTTTTACAAGATACGCTGGGCAACTTTGTCATCTCCTCCTCCTCCTCTCCTTCTTCCAAATTCGAGGGCTCCGCTTAGATCTGTGGATGAACCTAAGGAACAAACCTTCACTCTCAGCCCCGGAGCGCCCGCGCCTGGATTATCCTCTCCTTTAATCTTTAGTGCCTGCGGCAAGAACTGTCCCCTTTCTTGGTAAGGGAAGGCGTTTCGGGCGGCTACCCCTTTTGTCCCGACTATGTGCGGGTTGAGAAGAACTGGAACCCCCACTGGTAGAGGCAGATAGCACCGACTGGGTCCGGGACACTAGTTCCTGACTCGATGTTTCAGCCTCTAGATCCCTAGATGGTGACGCACTGCCTACGGTTAAATTTAGCAGGTCGGCAGTAACTAAATGTTCCCCGTCCACAATTTCTGAAGGCAGTGGGTGTGGGATTATCGGAAGACTGTAGGGAGCCGAGTTCCATCTCACATCAGCTAGGTTCTTTAAAGTGAGAAGAACCTCGTAATGACGCTCCTACCTACTCAGAAATCTCCAATAGCCGGCGGATTTTCTCAAGGCTTGCCTTTTCCACCCAGTTTACCAACCTACCTCTCCTGCTTTTCCCTGTACTAATAATCCACAATCAATTACCCATTTTCGTGGGCCCTTGTGTCATCTTAGTAGACACAATGAGCGCCGGCCAACTATGTTATTCCTAGATCGACCCATTTAAATCAAAGCATGTCAAATACCATAGCCTTCGACCATAAGAATCAGTCCTTGTCACTAGCCAGGAATTGGGAAAGCATGGGGACAGTACATGCAAGTACGCAGAAATTTCAAGAAATATAAATTCATTAATCACGCCAAAGGACGTTCGTAATTACACGACATCGTTTTTAACAAAGTGATCATACTATGACTACATGATCCATCCATACCAAATACAAAGCTCAAACAAAAACAATAATAGGTGCGGGGACCAAAAACGAAGAAAGAAGGTGTCGAAGAAGAAAGGTCCTATGGAATATGGAAAAAGAACGAAGAACCCCGTTGATTCGGGGAGGTGTCCTGGTCAGAAAGCGATTCCATTATGTCTTTAAACCACCTAAAGGCGAATTCAGAACAAGGATATTAAATTCGACCGGGCCAATTTTTGCAATCTTCTGACCGTTCATACATGGAAATCACGTTCAAACCATTTATTGTAATCACCCTTCATTCAGCAACCATCCAAGTCTAACTGCCAGCAACGCCCAACCATGCACGCTGAAAAACCAGAAATTACCTGTGGCACAAAGGAATCCGCCACCCTCCAAACCTTTTATTGAAACCTCTAGCCTCAAGGGGATCCCAAGCAACCACATCAAATGTGAATCCAAAAAATTAGAAAATTCACGTTGGAACATACCAACATTAATTGTCCAATCGCTCTATACTAGACAGCCAAACACATTTTCTTTCCAATGACGACCGCCTCCATTAAAGAGGGAAAAAGGGGGCCACAGGTACCTACGGGCTGGGCCCAACTACTCCTCCAATGCACTCGCCGACCGAGGACCACAGATGATGGCCCACCCATCGGGGCCTAATCTCTCTGCATTTACAAGTCAGTCCGAACATACATCCCCCAACCGATAGTGGCATATACCACCATACGCCTCCTAGCCAAGCATCATCTAAACTTGAACGAGTATAAGTCACGCGCATAACCACCCTGAGGGTGGTCAAACATTTCTTAGGGTAGAAAATGCGGATGACTTGGCTATCTAAAAGGAAGAACAGGTCATAACGCACGAAAGAAGCACCACCTTCCCCATCTGTTTCGGAAGGAGATCATCTACTTTCCATGGAAATTGGATCGTCTTTCTTCTAGATAAAAGAAGGAAGTAACACAAGAAAAAGGTACGAGACTCCATACTAAATGAATGGACATTTTCACTCTCCATGCTGACTAATCTAACTTAAGCATCGGAGAGGCAGCGAGCACACCATCGTCGTTTTCTTGTTTGTTTTGTAGGCATTCGCTAGCTGGTTCATGCTTCATGATTCGCTGACCTTAAAGTTCAGAGACCATGTTGTACTTTGATCTCCACTGAATCCAGTTCTTGGATCAAACTTCCTCATCACAAACCCATAATCCATCAAGTAAATATGTCACATCAAAGAACAACCTAAGAAAAAAAATCGCGAGCATTCTAGGATTTTTGGTTAGGGATGATGTCTAACCAATACACCTTCACTTGAAAAAAATTTTGGGGACACATGAGCCATATTTTGCTCATGCTTCCTTCAAGAAAATTATACCACTATGAGTCTAATTTTAGTAGGAATTGTAATCATCTCATTTGGATCACCAAAACTCAAGTTACGACATTTTAATGCCAAACTGGTTGGTATGCCTGTTCACTCGCCACCGAATGTTATTCTCGACGTGGGTCTTAAACTCCATAAATTGGTATTGATCTTCTACTCATTTGAAGTTATGGTTCTACGTTTCTTCTCCAATTTGAAATATCAAAATTAGATCACCAAAACCTGCTATTGTATTTTACACCCGCATCACTCTAATTTGCAGTTAATCATATTGTTCTTGCACATAGCTCCACTTGATAGATTGGCACTTCTGGGCTACAATTTGCATACACTTCCTTCATGTAAATTATTCCCTACAAGTATAGTTTACCCATAATTTTTAATCAATCAAATTGGATGAGTGAAACTTAACTTATGGCCAAAACACCACAACCACACCCAAAACAAAGCATACCCATTAGCTACCCAAAACTTACCTTTAAGCCCATATTCGGGAGCGTTAGAGCTACAATTTGCTCCTAGTCCCTTCTATACATTTGTAGCCCTAGATCTTATGGTTATTTAACAATTGGAATAATTGAATTTGGATGATTATAACTTAACATATAACCAAAATAAAAGGTTTTAAAATTTTGACAACAACTCCTTTGAAACTTTATCATTTCCCTTTACACAAAATTCCTCAAAAGCAGTCCAAACCAATCAAAACAATGCAAAACAACCCCAAATGAACTAAACCATCCAAGAACACTTTTGAGCATAAAAGCTAGGTTTTTCTCCAAACCCAAACACAAGAAAAGAGGGGGTTAGGGTTTTGTTTCTTGCCTTTAAATCTCTTCCTTTCTCTTCTTTCTTCTTCCTTCTTATTCTTGATCACTTAAACTCTTGATCTCATGGAGCAAATCACAATCCCTCTCTTCTTTTCTTTTCTTCTCTCTCAACCGAATCCCTAGCTCTCTCTCAAAAACGTGAATGCCCAAATGGGCATTCCATAGACCATTTTGGTCTTCAATCCCCAATCTAACTTAAGGCCATGTTTGGCTTATCATTAAATGGGCCTTATCTCATTTTTCACATTTTAAAGCTTCATTTCACCTTCATTTTCACTTCATTTTCTTTTTACCATTTACACTCCTCATTTATGACCCTTAGGTCCTCATTTAACATTTTTACCAAATTTATTTGTCTCTTGTAAAATTTTCAGGTTTTTATCATTTTTCGTTTTTAGCCATTTAAAAGCCGGAAAAAATATAATTTAATTTATTTTACACCCTGAACATGTTATAAAACTGTTAGAGTATTTTTCGGGCATTACAGGGGATCATCCTGATTTATAGAAAGTGGTTCACTAATCTCTCCTTAATTTTTGGAAAGAAAATCTCTTAATCTTAGGGATAAAATATCTTCTTCCTTATCAAGGATTAATTCTTCCTTATCGGGTATTAATCTTTTCAAAAAATAAGGGATTTGGAAACTGGGAAATCTGATAATAAATATGTTTTGCGTATTTTCCGCCTTCGTATACTTATTCATAACAAAATTCTCATATGCGATAGGATGGTCGGCTAAGGGGACTTAAAATTCTAGATGGACCGCTCTGAAGCTAGTTCATGAGAAGACGTCCTGGCTTTCTTTAGGATTCTTCCTCTTGAGTGGCGCCCCCTGGCTTTAATATGGTAAGTGGGCTTGGGCCACTTCACAACATGGGCCAAGCGGTCCTTGGGCCCATTGAGTAGTGGGTCTAAAGACCATGGTACCCACACAGGGGTTACTAGGAGAAGCTATGTAAGCCTTTATACCTCTACCATGACGCGAAACGGCTATCCCATAGAAAACTCAGGACACCACATGTTTTCAATCTATTCCATGACATACTCCCCAAACTTAACCAAATTGTTACATGATGATTCTCTCAGCTCAGAAGTAGATTTTGCATTGTTGAGCGATTTACATGACAAGATAGTTTCCTCCCTATTTGCCCAAAAGCATGAATCCTCGGTTAGGAGAATAGATATATTTTTCTTCTTGAAATCAAGCGCTCTTCTCTAGTGGGGGGTTTCGCAGCTTCCTCATATAATTGCTCTAACAACTTGTTGTTTGCCTTTTGTTATATAGACTAAACCTCTCAATTTAACACCTCTACAGGAATCTTACAACTTTCCTGTGGGCATGTCAAACTGTACTGGAGTTTCTTTAAAATGAATAAAACTGATTTAATGTTCTAGAATTATGAATGGGTTTAGTATATAACACTGCAAGTGCACAAGTCATACAAGTAGTAAAAAAAAAAGGATGTAAGTCCAGATATTATTTCCACAGAGATTGACTTGGATTCTCAAATCAACTACCCTAAGTACTCGAGATCCATACTATCTGAATCTCAATGATAAATTTTATCAACTATAGATTAAAGGAAAATTGTCTTAAAGATAACATAGACAACTTAGGACAATAAAAATAAACTAATGAACTTTATAAATTAAAATTAGCTGGATCAACTGCCTTCAGAAATATCAACACTAATAAGGAAGTACTGTGAAACAGTCAATTTCTGCATTAGATCCCATTTAAAACTCTATCCTAAATTTGGGTCTGAATTTGTCAAAGATGCATGATATTGCAAGTTGGATTTCTCCTTTTATTCCCTAATTAAATATCCCTGTTTCTCTCAAATACAGGGGTTTAATCAGCTACTTGTATTCAACATATTCTTTTTAAGATTTGTATTTTCTTTCAATACTTCATACCCATTTCGAGACTCAGATTTCTTACTCCTAAGTCGTGGTATCAGTAAGATTCCACAACCTCGGGATTGATGACTCAAATTTTTAAAATCTAATGAATATCTCCTTCCCTTGATTAGACCACATGTCTAACACAAAGGTTGGTATTTTCCAACAGATTAAGGTGAAATCTTTGATGATTTTAAATTGATAAATAATCCCCTCCAACGTCAATTATGAGTAAAATGGGTATTTATCTAAGTGAACTCTATGAGCGCAATAGTTCTTCAATAATGGTCTAACATACCCACAATTAGAATGTTCCTAATCCTCGTGAATCTCATCTCTCGTGTCACCGAGGGCCTTCTGGAAATCAGAGCAGGATACAATCCTTGGACGAGTATTCAAAACTATTATTGGGAACAATTATATGAGAAAACACATCAATCAAATAAATCCTTCCCAAATTCCAGGTACTTCCTTCTAATTTATGTAGGAAAGATCAGAATCAACAATAAATTCAAACTAGCTTTAAGCCGCACTTCCAAAACCGCATTACAATCAACAATGGAGCATTGATAAATTGCACCCATTAAGTGTTGCAATAAACTGAGAAGAGGCGAATTCCATAAATAGTCTAGATTTCATTTAAACTCAAGCAAAGAATTGTAAAGAAATTGAAATATTGCTTCCACTTCTTCAACATTCTAATGTATCAATGCTCGTGATCCAAGAAAAAATAAAGAAAAGAAAAGAAAATCTATTCTAAAAATATACAGTGAGTTTTCTTCTTCCCCCGTTCTAGGTTCCTAAAAAGAAAAGCTGCTTTACTAAAACTATGTACGCCTATTTATAACTTTCAGAAATTGGGCCTGATTCCAAGGCTCCAGGTGGATTTCCCTAAAATCATTGGCTCAGCTCAATGTTTTAGGTCGCGACGTGAAATTCTGGTCTGGTTTGTCCAGTCTGTCGTGACTACAGTAAACTAGTTGCAACCTTCTTTCTGTTGTTCTTGCAAATTTTGAGCTGCGACCTGAGGTTTTCTATAGCGACTTGTTTCCTTAGTTGCAGTTTGATTAGTGGTCGCGACATAAATTCTTTGTCGTAACCATGTTAGTTGTCAGCAGTGTGAACTCTGGTTGCGACCTCATATATCTTATCTCCAGGAGTTGGTGTCGCGACCTTAATTCGATGTCGCGACCTCTTTTCTGTTGCGACGTTATTCAATTGTCTTGAGCCCTTAAGCAGGTCGTGACTCAAAACTACTGGTCTGCTTGTTTTCTTGTCACGGCGTGGAATTTAGGTCATGACCAAGTATTTTCTTTAATTACTGCAATCTTTGTCGCAACCTCGAAAGTATGTCACGACCATCCTTTCTTCTTATCCAGTCACAACCTCATTTTCACCTACCAGCTCTCTCTAATTTTTCTATTTCGTCGTGGACTCCGATCGTTTCATGGTTTTGGAATATATGTCGTGACTTTGATTTGATGTCGCGACATTAGTTCCTGTTGCCAGTTATGTTGATCTTTGTTGTGACCATGTTTTTCCGACCCTTCAATAAATTCTATGTCACGACTTTAGTTCCATGTCGTGACCTGGCTGGATTGTTTTCTACTGCATTCTATGTCGCGACCTCGGAAGTATGTCACGACCTCAATTCTGTTGTCAACCACTGATCCTTGGTCACAGCTCCCTTTCTCATATTGCGACTTAAAAATTGTTTGTCTTTTCATTGTTGAAATATATGTCGCGACCTTAAAAGCATGTCGCGACATCGATTCTGCCCATCCAATCGCAACTCACTTCTTAGTCACAACACTTTTAATTGTATAGCTCAATTTTATTGTTGCGACATGAATTCCATGTCGCGACCTAGATTGGTGTCCTCAGCTTAAATCTTTATCGCAATCTAAAATTGCCTAGCAGAGACATTGCAAGTTCATTCAGCATTACTTTATGGTCACCTTATCAAGTACTTCAACAATATCTTCTTTGTGTCATGACTTCAAAACGGTGTTGCGACATTATCTTCCTTGGAAGTCCCTCCTGTTTTGGTCTCAACAAGTGTTATTCTGTCGCAACAGCTTTTGATTCAGCATGGTATGACTTCTGGTCACGACCTTGATTCTCTGTCGCGACCTCACCTGGGCTCTTGATCTGTTTTCACTCCTGATTTTTTCTAGAATTTTCATTTATGCTTTAAATTTCTGCAAAATATAAATTTGGTAAATAGCACATATTTCTGCATAAAAACAAGCAATTAAATTGTAAGAACAATCAAAAAAATGGACTAAAAATTCAATGAGTTTTTTACTCATCACTTGTAATACTGAGATCTTACGCTATTTCTGTAGTCTCTTTTACCATCCTTGTAGAAGACAACAATGTCTAGTGGTTCAACCATTCTTCTATAAGTTCTCCCTGTAAAGAACCAACCGGTTCGAAATGATGCTCCTTTCTTCTGTGGTTTCCTCTCTGCCTCTACAACCATGTCTTCCTAGTAAGCTGTGGGTGTCCCATAAACTCTCTCAATTCTAATGTCCCTTTTTAAACTCCCTATTCGCAAATCATAGTAACCCCTTTCCAACATCTTTTGATTTCTTCTTATACCATTCTAGTAGAGCCATGTATTTTTTTATGTCATTCAGTTTCTTGGAGTCAGAAGCTTTAGTTTTCTTGGCAAGGGTCCTGGGTTCCGCTTCCATTCTCTTTGTATCAATGTTATGTTGCATCATCAGGAGCCATGAATTTAAAACATGAGACAAGTTATGAAATGTCCCAAAGAACAAGAAGGTAAATCTAAATAGGGTAGTTCTTGGCCGGGTTTTGGGCAATGACAAATGATTGTCAACAAAGATCTTAGTGCTTATTTTGTTCTAAGTTGATATCAACTAGGATTTTTCCAGCCACAAGGGGCCTAATTAGTAGCAAGTGATAATGAAGAATGAACTCAACTTCAACAAAGGGACTGAAGCTACAATTTCATTTTTTCGAACTCCAATGTAAAAAACACTTGATCCAAGAGGAAATGTTGACTTTAGGTGCTTGTCATAAAGATCCGACCCCCCAATCACTATTCGAGAAGCCAATTAACTTGAACTTTCGACTTGACAAACTTAACACCAAAGTCATAAGTTTGCTTAACATATCTAAGCACCCTTTTTGCTGCCTTTAAGTGTAATTCACTTGCACAATGCATAAATCTTGACATAATACTTATTGAATTTAGAATGTCTGGTCTAGTTATTGTAAAATACATGAGCCAACCAACCAGACATCTAAAATGAGCTTCATCAACTTTCTCTACCCCATCTTCCTTGTTGGGCTTCTCCTTTGAATTCATAGGAGTGCTCATGCCTTTACATTCTTCAAGCTTGAATTTCTTTAGGATCTCTTTAACATACTTCTTTTGGAAAATAAAGACTTCATAATCATTTTTCTAAATTTCCATTCCAAGGAAGTATAACATCATTCTTAGGTCCGTTGCCTCAAAACCTTCATCATTTCTTTTCATGGAACTGGTTGAACTAAACTGGCTTTATTCCCTTCCATAAAGAGATCCTCTACATACAATGAAACAATGAGAATATCAACTCCTATCCTTTTAACAAATAAAGTTGATTCATAGAGACTTTTGGAGAACCCGAAGCCCTTGAGATGCTCATCAATCTTGCTGTACTAGACTCTGGGAGCCTGCTTTAGGCCATAAAGTGCCTTTCTCAACAGATAAACCTTGTCCTCTTCACCGTATTTTACAAACCCTTTTGGTTGATCTACATAAATCTCCTCCTACAAATAACCATTCAGGAATGCTAACTTGACATCAAGCTGATGTACTCTCCAATTCATCCGTGTCGCAATCGTGAAGAGAAGTCCTGGACATACATCTAATCTAAATACTGGGTGCAAAGCAAGTTAGAGTAATCAACAACACTTGGGATATGTAAGTTTTCACCACCAACTTGGCTTTATACTTGTTGACAAGGCTATCTATCAATTTAGTTTTAAACCTACCTGAATTTCATCCCAATTACTTTTCTATTTTGAGTTATGTCTACTAGTTCCCATGTTTTTCTATTTTCTATCATAATAAGCTCCTCCTTCATTGTAGCTTTCCATTTTTTACTTTTATTTTCTTCCTCAAAGCTGGTAGGTTCACATATAGCCACATTAAATCTTTGATAAACATCCATTAAGTGGCCTGCCCTCTAATAGACTCCATCAATTAGACGCCTCAAAGATCTTCAAAAACTTATCTGTAAAATTTTACTTAAGGTGCTGTCCTTTTTGTATCTTTTGCCTTTGATTATTACGAGTACCACGATCTTTAGACCCACTATTCAATGGGCCTAAGGCCCTCTTGGATCGCGTTGTAAAACAGCCGTGAAACGGCCCAAGCCCACTTACCGTATTAAAAGGGGCACTACCTAGACGGGAAAGTCTTGAAGCCTGTCAGAAAAAGCTAGGTGTCTTCCCATAGACTAGCTTCAGGGCGGCCCGTCTAGAATTTTAAGTCCCCCAGCTGGCCAATCTACCACATATGGGAAGTTCATGGATGCTGGGCATATGAAGGCTTTAAAATACTAAAAGAGGTATTTATCAATAGATTTCCTAGTTTCCAAATCCCTTATTTCTCGGAAAATTAATCTTTGATAGGGAAAAAAAGATTTGTGAACCACACCCAATAAATCCGAAAGATCTCCCATGAGGTAAGGTAGTTTTTTCAACAGTGCAAAACTCTTCGCTTCTTCTTCTTCACCTTGTGCTGACTTAACCATCGGAGAGCGTGGTCGGTGCACCGCCATCGGATCACCTTTTTGCAGGTTCACATTGTTGATTCTCGGAGGTCTCGACGATCAAGGTCCCTATAATCGCGCCGTCTCGTGGACCACAGAAGTCTGGGCCTACATGAAGTGGCTCGTCGAATAATTTTTCTAGTAACCTCCCATCACTCCAGTGAACTCGCCGATTCCCCTTTCCCATCTAATTCATCCGAGGCAGTCGCAATGTCAACCAATCAGATGATCCAATTGCCAGAAGATCATTTCCATTGGCATCAAGACATGGAGAGGAAACAGGAGGAGCAAGCAAGACAAATGAAGGAGTTGCAAGGTCATGCCTGTAAAACCTGGGTAAATTTGAATTTTTCTGGAAAATGGCAAAACGGTAAATTGCAGCTATAGTACAGGTTTTAAACCTGAAATTTTTCTAGATCTCAGATGATAAAATGGACCTCACTGTTGGATTCATCTCTCGAAATCTAGTTATTAAAACGACTTCACACTCGAAATGTTTCAATTCTTTCTTACCCATTTTCATACATCAAAAGTACCCATGGACTCCTAAAATCGGATTTTTTAGAAAAATCTCAAATGAAAAAATAAAATTAAGTAAAGTTCATTTAAATAATTTAAACTTAAATCGACAAAATAAATCGTTGGGGCGTAAACTCGACCCTACACCAATCGCGACACGTGGCACGATATGGCCCAGCCTCTTTTAAGACTTTAAGTTAAGTAGAAAAATCATATTGAGCGGGGAGAACCGATTTTCCCACAAGAGAAAATGTTAGAGAGAGAAAGGAGAGTCTAACTTCTCTCACGACATCTACTCTGAGATTCGTTTCTGCCAAGAACTAGTGTTCATCTATCGACGAGCTACGTACGGGTACCAAAACATGGATTTAACCGAGGATTTAAGCAAGGATTTTGAGAAATCAAAGGTTATAGGTTTATAAAGTGTCAATGGGACTTTTGTAGCTTACGCTCCGTAGGTAGAGATTTTCTACTTTGGTTTATTTTTCAATCTAAGGGTTGTTCGTTGTGTTTTGTTCTAAGAGGCTGTTTGGCCATGTTTTTCCATAAGGGGCTGTTTGAAAAAAAAAATTAGGATGTGGGAATAGTGCCTTATTTTGACCCTATATGATGTCCAGATTTTAGGGCTGATTTTCGGTTAGAAAAAGATAAAATTTGGACTAGTGTTCTTCTTGGAAATTGTATTGAAATTGTGAACTTGGGGTTAGGCTTTGAATCACCTAAGTTGGACTTATAACCTGCTATTGGTGATCACATAGGCTACTCCTATTTGATCCTACATACCGTCTGCAATTGGGACTGATTTTCTGGTCGGGAGCAAATAGAATGACTTTATCCATGAAATTAAGCAAGATTTCAGTAGACCCAGGAGATTTAGTCCCATTGACTCAGATGACCTGTTATGTTATTTGATCGCATGAGTTGTTTAGTTGATTATATTCAGATTGATCATAGGGATTTTGTTAACTAGCCTAATCCATTTTAGGTATTATGTTTATTGATGGAATGTTCTAGGCATCTCTATGCCACAACCGGTTCAAGGATCAAGTTTCATCGTTTGAGTTTGAGTGACTTGTTTGTTGGTAATTGATCGAGGTCAATATGTGTGTCCTAACGTATTGACATGTGATGAATTTGTGTATGGATAAGGCCATTGCATGACTTGTTTGTAGGTTATTTATGGACATGTTATGTCACAATTTGGCCTAGAGGATTGTAACACCCTGAAAATACCATAACAGTTTTTTAACATGTTCAGGGTGTAAAATAAAATAAATTATATTTTTTCCAGCGTTTAAATGGCTAAAAAACGAAAAATGATAAAAACTCGGAAATTTTACAAGAGCCAAATAAATTTGTAAAATGTAAATGAGGACCTATCAAGTAAATGAGTTATGTAAGTGCCAAAGTGTAAATCAAATGAAATGAAGTGGAAATGAAAGTGAATGAGGCTTTAAAATGAGAAAATGAGAAAGCTTTAATAATGTGCTAGCCAAACATGGCATTACACATGACATGAGAATAAAGACCAAAGTGGTTTATGGAATGCCCATTTGGGCATTCATGTTTTTTAGAGGAGCAAGGGGAGAAGGAGCTAGGGCTTGGGAGAAGAAGGTATTTTTGTGTGTTTCTCTCCATTCTCGGTCTATCTTTGTTCAAGAGCAAGCGGAAGAGAATATTCAAGAGCTAAGGTAAGAAAACTAACCCTAACTCCTCTCTTTGGATGATTTCGATTTGGGAAAACCCTAACCTTATGTAAAGGTGATTTTGATTGGTTGTAGATCAATTTGGAGTTGTTTTGGGCTAAATTTCAAAGTTCAAGTTAGGATTGGTTTTTGAGGAATTTTTTGTATAAAGGAAATGACGATGTTTCAAAGGAGTTGCCGTCAAAATTTTTTTCAAAACTCTGATTTTTCTGGGCTATAAGTTGCTATAATCATCCGGTGATTAGTGATAAAATTAGTAAAGAACCATAAGATCTAGAGCTACAAAATGTATCGGGCGGGACTATGAGAAAATCAGAGGTTTAAGGCTCCTAATATGCTTAAAGGTGAGTTTCTCGGTAGTCACGAGAGGTTCAAGCTGGGTGTAGTCGGGTGTTTTTTGACGTAAGTTGAGTTTCACTCATCCAAATTGAGTGATTCAAAATTATGCGTAAACTATAATTCTAGGGGAATAATTTACTTGAAGGAAGTGTAAGAAATTTGTAACCCCAAAGTGTCTAGAAATCCGTCAAAGTGGAGCAATGTGCAAGAACAATCTGATTCTGCTTTGCAAATTAGAGTAGTCTGGATGTAAAATACAATAACTTGAGTTTTTGTGATCCAAATTGGATGATTACAATTGGAGAAGAAACCTTAAAACCATAGATTAAAATTAGTAGAAGTAACCATTACCAATTTATGGAGTTAAGACCCCTGAAATCGATAATAACAGTAGGCAATCGAGTGAGCTAGGCATACCGACCAATTTGGCATTAAAATGCCGCTAACTTGAGTTTGGGTAATCCAAATGAGATGATTCCAATTCCTACTGAAAATAGACTCATAGAAATATCATTTTATTTAAGGAATCATGAGAAAAATCTAGCTCATGTGTCCCCATAAAATTTTTCAAGTGAAGGTGTATTGGGTAGACATCAACCCTAACGAAAATCACAGAATGCTGGCTTGATTTTTCTTGGGTTGTTCTTTTGATAGTGACATATTTGTGATGGATTAGGGGTTGGTGAGCTTGACCCAAGAGCGGGATTCCGAAGTTAGGGAGTGAGGCGACAACCTTTTTGGGTTTGTTCTTTAAACTTCCCTTCCTGTTTCGGTTTGTGTTTTGTTTGACAAAATAAATCTAAAAGGTTTTATATGAATATGCATGTGTGCTCCATTTGAGCCATAAATGAATTGGTTTGTTCTCCACTTCTCTCTCTTTATTTCTAAAATGTTTGAAGGATTATGAAATAAGTGGATTTATTGAAATAGATGCGATGAATTACTGTGATATCTTTAAGTACTTTGATACAAGTGATTGTGAAATGAATTGCACATGAAAAATTGGATGAGTATTGGAAACCAAGTATTTGGATATAAATGTATATACACTATTGTAAATTTCTATGAATGATTTGAGCACCCTGAATAGAATGTTAACCGTTAAATTCGAGTTAAGGATAGATTGGTAGACCAATCCGTAGCCCAGCGGGACAGTATCGGTAGTGTTCACGAAATGATTTTTAATAACGGTCAATGACCAGGCGGGACCATGTGTGTTATAGAGACCTTATTTATACGGGCCTGCTGACCCGGCGAGACCGTGCGGGGTGATTGATTATCATGTGCACCGAAAGCATAGGTTAAGTCGATTTAGGAAAAATGAAAATAAAATTGTGAAATGCATTATTTTTGTTTAAATGATTTATTGCATATGAAACTGCATGATTGAAATGACCAATGAATTGTAATTTGAATGTATACGAAATGAAAATATACACATATATATTGTACCGCATTGGTCATTGAAAAAATTATACAAAGACATCGATTTAGAAAAATGTATGATTTACTTAAACTGAAATGAAGAGAGAACTGTATAGAACTACTAGGCATGAAAATGCTTAGCGCATTGTTTTATCATCGCCTTGGTGCAGTGAGAACATGAAGGGAAAGATTGCGATTTCATAGTCAACATGAAGGCCTCATGGAGTTGAAGTAAAGCTCTGACCCTACATTCATGAAATAAATTTGACACTTTTTGTACAAACTCTGATTTTGTTTTGTAAATATTTTGGTATTGAAAATGGATTATGATGTCGTAATGTATAAAGGTGGTAAATGGACTAAATGAGCATGAAATGCCATATTTAATGGAAAATGTGTATTGAAAACAAAATGATGGAATTTACTTTAAGTTGAATTAGTATATACAGTATATTTTTATAAAATCAATATCATTTACAAAATGAGCATTGGAAATGTGTTTCTTGATAAAATAAAAGGTGGATTCGAGAGAGGACCGTCCGGATCGGTTCGACCTGCAGGCGGGTTGGGTACGGCGGCGCGAGCCGTCACAAGGATAATGTATGTCATTGCTTGATTGGTGATCACATGTTGATGTTGATATATGTGTGTGCAAATATGTTGACATGAAATGTGTGATCGTTTGGAAATTTTATGCTGATTGATATAATTGTCCATGATGCATGGGTAATATGCATGAGTAGAATTGTCCATGTAAATTCATCATATATGTGACATGGTATAGGCATTAAATGGCACATCGCATTGTATATGCACGGGGACATCGCATGAAATGGGTGTGAGTGCATGGTTATAATCAACACTGCGTTTAGTTTTTTATTGGGTGGGCTCGGTACGGTGGGCCAACGTCCAACAAGGTTGCACGGTTGTATACATGAAAATGAAAATATGTGTTGGGTATTAACAAGTAGGGATAGAGACCCCCTCGGGTGAAAGCCTTGTTATTTTTGGTTATACATATGTGTCCAACGGTGAAAGCCCGTGAAAGTGTAGGAAGGCTTGTGAAGCCTACGGTGAGACCCTGAAAATTCGCTACTCACAAAAAGACACATGGTTTTGAATATAAATGATCATTGGGTGTAACATCCAAAAAGCTTTTGGTTTGAAAACAAATGAATTTGTTTTGGAAAATGATCATTGGATGTAATCCAGAAATTATGGATTTTATCACGCATGGGCTTTAGCATTATGTGATAGGAGTCGGTAAGGACTCGGGTGTGATGGGAGTTGATAAGGACTCGAGGCATGGTACATGGTTGAGTCTCATCTCATCTCATGGCATGTAGAATTCCAACCTAGGATTGCATAATCTTGTTTGGAATGTGTGAATTATGGAACATGAACATTTCATGTGCACTTAGGTGGGGAGTAGCCCTTGTAGGAAGTTTACTCTACTGGGCGTGGCTCACCCTATATGGGAAACATTTCAGGTGCAGGATAGACACCGGTGGACGACTCTCATTCGAGGCCACAATTGTGAATAAGGATGACATGTGGCCTTGTTACCATTTTGTAAAATATTTTGAAAAAATCTTGTTCTAATATGTAATATTTGTAAAAGTGTTGTTATTAAACTCTTATGAATTGTATTAAATATAATTTTGTATGTTTTAAATGAACATGGATAAATGGACCCTATGTGGTCATTTTTACTCATAAGTGGACCCGATGAGGTCATTGTATTATATTAGGTCTCGGATGGGCCATGTTACTATGTTTTGTACACGTTGGATTTTAGATAGAGCTCCCTGTACAAAGGAGACTCTGTCTTATTTTTGTTAAACTATGGATCCTAGTAACTGGGACATAACAGTGCAGTATCGGGTCACCTGATATCCACGAGTTTTCCTCAGGTTGAAAAATTGGTCAACGAAGCCCCGGGTTTTAGGGCTTCCGAGCTTGGTATCAAAGCTTAGGTTTACGATTACCTAATGCTCGATATCTGATACCAGCATCACATCTTGGTATCATAGCATAGGTATGTGATTACCTAGGTCCTGATGGACATGCATCATAGCACCGATACCAGCACAACTTGGTATTAGAGCTTAGGTATATGAGTGATGAGTCTTAAACTCATCTATTTTAAATCCATTTTTAGCATGTTTTAGTTTTTCGAGCTATTTTAATGCAATTGTAGTATTTACAAAATTTGTTTTTCACGAGTTAATTGAGGAAAGATTTCGGTAAGAAGAAGGGAAAAATAACAATTCTGATAGTCTCTATTACCTTGAGTTCGGCTTGTCGCGACAAAAGTATAAACAAATAAATGGAGGCGTATTTGCGACAATAGTTTATGTGTTGCAACCTGAGATCTAAAGTGGAGAAGATGGTATGTCGCAACAAAAGAGAGCACATGCTTGACGGGAAATGGGAAGAGGTCAATTGAGACAAAGATCAATTATGTTGCAACATAATGAAAGACCAGAAGGCAGAATTTATGTCACGACAGAATTTACTCTGTTGCGACACTAACTCTTGCAACATGGAGGAGCTGGTTGAGACAGAAGAGAGCACTGAAAGAAGAAGTTAAGTTGCGACAGGAAAATTTATGTCGCAACAAATGACGCTCACTTGTTGAACTTCTTTAGTCGCGACAAAAGGAACTGACGTTGCAACATGCTAGCGGGAGATAAGTCTATGTCGCGACATGGATCTTAATGTCATGACCACGAAATAAGGCTGAATAGAGAGAAAGCGAGGTGCGATGTTCTGTCGTGACAAAGGTTTCGACACCATGCGAAGTTACGTCACAACATAACAAACTAGGTCACGATAGAACGATTAAGCTGAACACAAAAGAGTCTTGTCGCGACATGAAAATTGGGTCGCGATAAGCAAATATTGACAACATCAAAAAGCCATGTCGCAACATCAGAACAAAGTTGCAACAAGAAGTCAAGCTCAGTGGCAACAAGCCTCTATCGCGGCCAGGACTTTTTGGAGTCCGCGACAAGCGCATATAACACTAGACGGTGTTGCGGTATAGCGAGCAGAATCGCATCCGCGACATGAAAACTGGGTCCGCGACGCAACTTGCGAAGTTGCATTGAAGCGTATTTGCGACATGATTATCGATGTTGTGACATAACTGTTTGAAGAATGCACAAAATATTGTCGCGATAAAGGAAGCTTCTGTCGCGGCTTGATTTGTCATATTAAAGAAAGAGAGCATCGCAACAAAAAATCGTTATTTGCAAGCTGAAGCAAGAAGGAGCCACAGAGATCTTCAAGATTGACGAAGATTATACTGTGACAAAGACAAAAAACTATGTCGCTACACAACTTCTAGGTCCCGACAGATAAGGCAAATCTGGGCCATAATTTTTAGGGATTCACACATAGCCTCAATTTTAGGGCCTAAACTTTTGAAGACTCACATAAATGAAGCATTTACTGACGAGAGCGGTCAGTGTATTAGAAAAAAGTACCTAGGAAGCTGAGGACTCTTTTGTATTATATTTTTTTTTCTTCGTAGATTAGATTGAGTGTAGAACTGTTTAATTTGTTCTTTGGATCTTTGAAAGCATTGGTGTTCGAAGTTTTGAAGTTGAATTTAAATCCGAAATTCATTTCACGATTCTGTTTGAATTCAATGAACTCCGGACAAAAAGATGGAACTCATTTCTTGGAGTTGATTGCCGAGTTACAGTGGAATTTGCACGATCGGTATTTAGGGGTGTATACTATAATCCAATTTTCGAGAACCTGACTTTTCTTTGAGAAAGATTTGATGTTAGTTATGGTCTTTTCTGCACAATGAGAAGAAAATTTCCTGAGTTAAATATTGAATTTATTTGAATGGTGTTGTTCTTGAAATTAATTGTTCCCAATTTTAGTAGCTTATACCTTGAGTGTCTTGCTCTAATTTCGGGATGCCCTATGAGTGACACAGAGATGGAGATTCCTGAGAGAATGAACCGGAGTTAGCAGGGTATGCTGGTAATATTGAAGAACTAATGATCTTTGAAAGGTTACTTAGATAAATCCTCAATTTGCTCATGGTTTGAGAATGGGTTGAGTGATATATCAATTTAATCAATTAGAGATCTCTCCTTGGTTTGGAAGAATGATCTTGATCTCATGTTAGCATGAGATCTAATCAAGGAAAGAGAAAACTCTTTCAGATCTTAAGGATGATACATCATTCATTTTGTAGAAATCTAGCAACTGCCCTGTCTTAGGAAGCAAGAAATCTGCAGTCATAAGAAATGAGTATGAAGTATAGGAAAAGAAAAATACCCAGGTCTTACAAAGAAATTCTAATAACAAGTAATTGATTAGAATCATGATTCAGAAATGAACATGAACCACTACTCGGTGAAAGTATGGTTAGATGAGGAATCAAACTATACTACCTTGCTTCTTGATAAATTCAGATGGGAAAATAGAATGAGATTATGATGCGGGAATTGATAATTTCACAACAGTGAAATCTCAGTGTCTACTTCCAGCAATAATCTGGTTTAGTCCAGTTTATCTTTAAGATTTAAAATTTTCTCTTTATTTCAAATGTAGGATTCCAGTTATTAAAATTCTTATTAGGTTACTAAATTTTCTCTGAAATGGAAGTTCAAATAGTATAGAACTTGAGTAGTTGGGGTAATTGAAGTTTAAATTCTCTTAAATCTCTGTGGGAACGATAACAGGACTTATTGATCAACTTTATTACTTGTACGACCTGTGCACTTGCAGTTTTTAAGACCAAATTAAATCTTTAATTGATTGCAGTGACAAAAATTATTCTTCTTATGAGCATACCAGTTATATTTGGTCTTAACAAGTTTTTGGCGTTGCCGGGGATTTTAGTCAGTTTATGTTAATAATCCTTTGGTGTTAGTGTCGTAAATTTGTATATATCATATGGTCTTAACAAGTTTTTGGCGTCGTTGCTGGGGATTTGAAGGAATTTAAAAATCAATATTCAGACAAAAGAAATAAATGCTAATTTGGACATTTTTCTTTGTTTTACAAAAATTTCAGAAAATCAACAAAAACAATTTTAACAGAAGTGGAAGAATAAGCTACTGATCTTTTTGGAAACATAATAGATATATAATTTTTGTTACCACTGACTCTCTTTGATCTCAGTGTGTTTCCAATTTCAGGAAGGTGTTAAATGCATAGAAAATCAGAATCGAACTTACGCCTCTGAATCTGAAGTGAAATAACCACGAAAATATGAGAAAAGCTACTAGTGCTGAAGATAGAAGTATGGCTAATCAAATAGAAATATTGCAGACTATTCCAGAAGAAGAAGAAGAAGAAGCATATAGACAACAGAGACCTAACACAATGGAGGAATTCTGGAGGCCCATCATCTAAGAAGAATACTCTGCTGTGAGACAACCCCCTATTGAAGCAAACAATTTTGAGCTGAAGCCAGCTTTGATTACAATGGTTCAGCAACATCAGTTCACTGGCCACCCTTTTGAAGATCCAAATGAGCACTTAGGAGATTTATGAGAGTAGAAACCTTTGGCCAGATGGAGTAAGACGGATGTGATCAAGCAGCTCTTCACATTTTTCATTGAAGGCGTAGCGACCACATTGTTTTGACTCCTTGCTAGTTAGGATCGGTGAATACTTGGAAGAACTGGTGGAGGCGTTTATGAAGATTTTCCTCCCGGCTCTCACTTCTTTGAGAGAAGAGGAGAAATCATTGTGTTGTGAGGATGAGTCTCTGTTGCATGGGAGAGTTCAAAGATTCGCGAGAGGTGCCCTATGCATGGGATAGATCTGACAACTCGGATGGACATTTTCTACCATGTCATGAATTATACCTCCAAGGGTATAATTGATGCATCCTGTTGTGGATGTTTTAAAATAAGAAGTGCAGATGAGGCAAGGCAAGTTATTGAAGACCTTGCAAAATGCAACTAAAAGACTCCATTTGAATCTTCAGGGAGTAGCAGCAGGATGAGGGGAAATGGTCTGATTGGATTGGATAGAACTTCAACCATAGAAGCCAAGTTAGATGTGGTTATGAACAAGCTGAGTAGCAATGAGAGGAGGATGCACACTGTACATGAAGTTGGAGCAGTAAGAGAAGGAAGGAGAAATAGTGCTGAAATTTATGAGGAAGAAAAGAGCCACACACCGGGTTGAGGAGGCATAGTACTAGAAATACAAACAAATTTATACTTTTAAGCTGACTGAGCTTACTACCTGCCTTAACCAGCCTTAGAAACCATGAAAGCTTTTCATATGGTGGAAAAGCACAATAGGGAACCAAATATGAACAGAACCACCATCAGGCTTATAATCAGCCTGGGTTTCAGCAGCAACAACAACAGCAACAACAGAGGGAAAGCATAGCAGATTAAAAAGGGTCAGAAAAGGACTCCATCCTTTGAAGATCAGATGCTTAATTTCATGTCCCGGATAAAGTTTTGAATCTGCATGAGGCGTGCTGACAGCAGAAATTTAAACTAAACTATGATATTTGAGGCAAACACCAATGCTTGAAGGAATTTGGAGATGCGGATTGGGCAAGCTAGCTCGAGCTATGCAAAAGAGCCCACAAAGTTGTATGGTAGTGACTGAGAGTGGTAGGAAGTTAGATGAAGGAGAGTAGAAAGGAAGAATACTAAGGAAGAGAAACAAGCTGAGATTGGAGAAAAACATGAGCAGAACATTTAAGAAGCTACAAAGAAGGAGAAGTCAATAGAACTGCATCCCAAGCAGCATGGAAGGAAAGGAGTGAAAGCTTATAATCCTTCAGTTCCATTCCCTCAAAGGCTGCAGAAGGCAAAACTGGAGGAGCAGTTCTCTAAATTCTTAAACATGTTTAAGAAGATAGAGATCAACATTCCCTTCTTAGAGGCATTAACTCAAATGCCTCGTTATGCAAGAGTGTCATGAAAGGATCCTGATGAGGAACCAAAAGAAAGAAGTTTGCGAGGAAGGGATAGTGAGCCTAAATGCAACCTGCAGTACAATAATTCAGAAGTCCATAATAGAAAAAAAGCATAATCCAGGCAGCTTCACTATACCTTGCATGATTGGGAATGCTAACATGGGAAAAACACTGTGTGATTCTGGAGCCAACATCAACTTGATGCCTGTGCATTTGCTAAGACTAAATTTGGGGAAGCTTACTCACCTGACCATGATACTGCATGCGCGAGCCCCGAGCCCGATCAGGCCGGTTGGGATCAGGGCAGTAGGGACCTTTCGGTTAATTCTTTTTATTTAAATTTTCTTTTTCAAAAATGTCGCGATCCGAATCCTCGGCGGCCAGAATGGAAAGATCGAGCCGGGCGGTTTACTCCAAGCGTTTTCATTTATACTATCAAAACATTTATTTATCATACCGTTCATTTAGGGTTTTTCAATTCGGAAGCATTTTCAAATGGTAGGCCCATAAACATTTATTCTTATACAATTCGTTTACAAAATGGCTTATCTAGCCTTTACAAATGATACACAGAAACAATGGTTTAGAGTTCAACTCTTTTGTTCACAAAATATCACACGCTCAAAAGATATGATATGCAAATGACGGGGTATATACTTATACTCCGCAACTTTCTCTATGACTCTGCGCTTCTTGTACCTGGCTTTTTTTCTTGCTTACTCGATACCTGGGCATAGATAAAAACTATACTCTAAGCATTTTCATGCTTAGTGGTTATATACAGTTATATTCCAATTTTCAGTTCAAAATGACATGCATTTATCATTAAATCATGCCTTTTATATCAAACAATACTCATGTATTCATTTCATGCTTTCACTTTACAAATTATTGATCCTATCAAATATGCATTTCACATGCAACAAGTCATACCACAATTCAAATCATGAAATTCAAAGCATTACCTCTTAATGATGTGTTTAGTTTACAAATCCCATTTACACTCATCAAGTTCGTTATTTCACTTTGTCTATGCTATTCACCTCCATGAAGGATTCCGTTCGGTGAATCTCGTCCTTTTTATCATTCGGTAATGTGCTTACACATTTCACAATTTTGGTCTCTCATCATGTCGGATGCCGATTGGTACCACCCCGACATGTGGTATTTAAATGCCATACACCATCATGACGGATGTCGATTGGTGCATCCCGCCAAGTGGGAACATTTCTTCAATGCCATACACCATCATGATGGATGCCGATTGGTGCATCCTGCCAAGTGGGACATTGGATAATTTCGAGGTGCCTTCATGACGAATTCAATTGGTGAATCCCGCCATGTTGGGCGTTCGGTATATCGATTCAATTCAAGATGTCAAGAATTGACCACTTTATTCTGATTCGATTAATCACTCACATGCGATTAATCATCAAACATTTAAATATCATAACTTCAAATCCATATGCACAAATATCATTTCAAGATATCTCATTCCATATAACCATTTCAGATTTATTTATTGAAACTACCAGCTCGAAATAAGAATAGAGGGTCAGTGAACAAACCGAAGCCGTCGGCTCTAGTTTCCTTCCCTTCGATCTCGTTCCTAGGTTAGGTGATCCTCACCCGTCGATTAATTTTTGTTAACGGTCTTGGGTTAAGACACTTATGGTATGTTTTTCATTTAGTTTTATCCTTATTTGAACCCCCATTAATCATTTATTAGGGTCCTTAAACTATTGGTGTACGGATACGAGGCTTTCGGAAACAAAATAAAAATTTTGGCTCGTGTGAACAGTGCCTTCGCCGCGGCGAAGCGCTTCGCTGCAATATAGTGTAGCACAACTACGCTGTAGGGAACCCGTGGGGTGGCCATTTTGGCCCTCGGCCTCATCGTGGCGAGGCAGCCTTCTCTACAGCGAAGGCCCGATTTGCCCAATTTTCTTTCTTTACTCCTTTTTTTTATTTTCTCCAAAAATCACTCAAAAACTCAAACCAAAATATGCGAATCACTCCTAAAGACATTCTAAAGTCATCCTAAACCAACCATGAGAAAAACCCATGGATGGATTAGGGTTTTTCTAACAAACATCATTAAAGAATTTCTAGGGCTTAGTTACATACCTCTAACCTTTGCACTTAAGCCACACTTCTTCATAACTTCCTTCTTGCAGAGATCTTGAGAAAAAAAGGGAAGAATCACACCAATCTTTTGATCTTCACACACAAAACCCTAGCTTTTCGTCTCCCTCACTCTCAAAACGTTTTTTTGGCACAATATTAGTATTCTAAGACCAATATGGTCTAATATCACTCATTTCTCCTAAGGCCATGTTTGGCACTTCAATAAATCCCTTTTCTCATTTTTGGCATTTTTCTCACTTATTGGTTTTCATTTCACTTCCATTTATCATTTAATCCACTTTTGTATTTAAGCTTATTCTATTCTTGACCCTCAGGTCCTTATTTTACAAATTTCCAAATTTGCCCTTTTTCACTTGGGTTTATTTCCGGGTTCCATAAATTTCTCATTTTAGCATATAATACTTAATCATATGCTCACATTTTCTTTTCACTTTTCACAATTTTAACAATTTATCATTTTCCTGAAGAAAAAAACCCAAGTTGGCTCAATTTATACCTGGAATAGATATAATAAAATTATTATAAAAATTCTAGGGTATTTTTGGGGTGTTACATGCAGATGGCAGACAGGACATTGGCCCATCCTGAGGGTATACTTGAAGATGTGCTAATCAAGGTGGGAAAATTTGTCTTTCCAATGGACTTCGTAGTCATAAATATAGAGGAAGACAAACAAGTCCCACCGCTGTTAGGAAGACCCTTCTTAGCAATAGAAGCATCATTGATTGATGTGAAAAAATGAGAATTGACTCTCAGGGTTGGAGATGAAGCAGTGCATTTCAATCTGTGTGATCTGAGAAATGACAGGAGACTTCGAAGTGCTAAGCGTAGATTTGTAGAATCAAAAATTCATGTCGGTTCACAGATTGACCACTGGTGTAATTTTAGAATTCAATGAATGAGATAATTTCAGTATCTTGAGCATTTTGAGTTGAATTTCTGAACTCAATTTGTTGAAAGATTAAGTGTGATGTAGAGAGAGCAGTCAGAAGATCATCGGTTATGAAGAAGTGGCTAAAGAAAATAAGTTCAGAAGGTTTAATACTAAAGGTGCCTGAACATTTTAAATGCCTTCTTACAACCGAGAAAGAAAGCTAGATAATCATTTCGGCTATAATGCTTCGCTAGGAGAGCAAAAGCGATTGAGACTCGAGAAAATATAAGGAAGCAATAGCTTGGTCTATAGAAGATTTAGAAAGAATGGGTCCTTCGAGTATGTATACCTGAATCATGTTGGAGGGAGGGAATGCTAGAACTTCTATAGAGCATTAGAGAAAGAGCTGAATCCGATGTGACAGGAAGTAGTAAAAAAGAAATACTGAAATGGCTAAATGCAAGCTTCATATATGCAATTTCAGACAGTCCTTGGGTGAGCCCAGTACATGTGGTTCCCAAGAAAAGAGGATTCACTATAATCAAAAATGAGAAGAATGAATTAATTCCTACAAGAACTATGATAGGATGGAGAGTGTGCATAGACTATAGGAAACTTAACACTACTACCAGAAAGGACCATTATTGTGAAACCCTGAGAAAATCTAATTTTCTGAAAAAGGGTAAAATGGTAATTTCGGTCAAAATCTGAAATTTTTCTAGATCTCGGATGATGAAACGGACTTCACCAATGGAATCGTCTCACAAAACATAGCTACCACGTCGAATTTCGTCGAATTCCGAGACAGTCAGAGTTTCACGTTTTTCGAGGCACCGGGTGTCGAGTGTCGTATGACGGCTTGTGAAAGACATGTGATGTGACAAAAGTCACCTACTACATGTACCCATGTGACACATGTTGCATGATTAGAGCGAGGATGAAGATGAATGGCTTAGATTTAGCCATGTGTCAAAAAGTCCCTAAAAGTCAAAACTAAAGGACAAAATGGGAATTCAATCAAAAGATTAAAAGAAATAAGACAAGAGAAACTTATCTTCCATTTTGCTCTGGGTACGTGCAAGCAGGGGTGAGAACTAGCTTTTAGAGAGAGAAAGGACTTCTCCTCTAGATTTCTCGGCTTTCGAACCACGGTCTCTGCCGGGTGCTAGCAAAGCCGATCTACGTGTGCGGGCACGCGTGGACACCCGATTCAGGAGCTCGACAACTCTAAGAGGTAGGGATCTTTTCCTACTTGGTTTATTCTTTGGCTAAGAGTCATTTCAATGGATGGGGATTTGTTAAGGCCTGGATGACTGTGTTTTTGGTCTCAAAATATTTGAACCGAGTGAAGAAAATCCCTAGTGTGGCCGTGAACAGTGACGAGCCCTAGGGTTTCACTATTCACATGATATGTTGTGTGATTTTTGTGTTGTTGGGTGATTCAGAATGAATTCCTTGGATTGTCATTAGCCCATGTGAGCTAATTTTGATGTTATTGATTGTGAATTGAATAACATGAATTATGTGAATTAATTATGTTAATATATGCATGTAAAATATATTAGTATGAATTGTTTGGAATTCGCATAATGCATTCCTATATGCAATCAGGCACCCTTTAGAATGGATAAAAGGAGTGCATGACACGAATGAAAGAAAATGAAAATGGTCAGTGGAAAGGAATTTCAAGGAAGATTTTCCGAAGAATTGCCTTGGAGAGTGGTCCAACATTTCATCTCGTAGGGCCGACCCATGATTATGCTTCGAAAAAATGATCCAACACCCGCCTCGAGGGTAGTCCAATATATTTACCGAAACTCGGTAGTGTGTTTTCAAGAACAAAAAGCTTTTGTTTTGAAAATTGTATTTTGCTCGCATTTGGCTTAGGCATGTGTGAGGGAGTCAGTGAGGACTCGAGACATGGGATTGGGCATGTAGACATTCAAGTAGGATCATGTATTTTCTTTGAGGTGTTTGTTTGCCATGACATGCAATTTAGCTGAGTAACCCATGTAGGAGATTATCACCACGAGCATTGCTCACCCCGTCGAGGATCATTATTTCAGTACAAGGAGGTATTAGAGGACGACAGCCACTAGAGGCCGCGTTTTAGAAGAAAGTCGGATTGTGGCTTTGATATTCATTTTGTATAACATGTATTAAAAATCTAAATTTTGATATATGTTTTGGTTAAGAGTAATGTAATAACTCTTAAACTATTTTTATATATTTGATGTATTCTTGATGAGTATTGATGTATGGGCCTAAGTGGCCATTTTTACTCACGTATAGGTCTCATAATATGAGACACGGGTATTCCGCAGGTTAACGGGTTGTCAACGAGACACCTTGGGATTTGGGGCGTCACAATTATCCCTCTACCTTTCATCGAACAAATGTTGGACAAAGTTAGCAAGGCATTCCCATTACTATTTTCATGAGTGGATATTCCGTTATAAATCCGCATTGCAATAGCCTCAGAGGATCAGGAGAAATCAACATTTACATGTCCTTATGGTACCTTTGCCTTTAGAAGGATGCTATTTGGATTATGTAATGCTCATGCCACCTTTCAAAGATGTATGATGTCTATATTTTCTGACTTGGTGGAAGAGGTTATGGAAATATTCATGGATGACTTCACGCATGGATCCAGTTTTGAAGATTGTATGAGAAACTTAGAAACAATACTTCAGAGGTGCCAAGACAAAAATCTAGCTTTAAACTGGGAAAAATGCCATTTCATGGTAATTGAAGGTATGGTCTTGGGGCACAAGATTTCTGTTGCTAGATTGGAAGTAGATCAAGTAAAGATTGCTATTATAAAAACTCTCATGCCACCTACAATAGTGAAGGGCATAAGAAGCTTCCTGGGACATGCCGGATTTTACAGAAGATTCATTAAGGATTTTTCAAAATCTCCTGCACTATCAGGCAAACTGCTGAAAGATGCAAATTTTGATTTTGATGAATCATGCAGAACTGCATTTGAGGAAATTAAATCCAGATTAGTATCAACTCCCATCATGCTGACACCAGACTGGAGCAATGAATTTGAAATTATGTATGATGCTAGTGATTATGCAATGGGAGTTGTATTGGGACAGAGAACTGAAAAGATATTCAAGGCCATATACTATGCTAGCAAAACATTCAATGAGGCACAAGAAAACTACTCCACCACGTATGAGATGCTGGCAATGGTTTTTGCCTCGTGGAAAAATTCAGGCCTTTATATATTGGGATCCCATGTCAGGATACACACCGATCATAGCCGCACTAACATTTAATGGGCAAAAAAGGATCTTCAAAGACAAGATTGATCAGATGGGTGCTACTACTGCAAGAGTTTGATCTTGAAATCAAAGATAAGAAGGGTAGTGATAATGTGATAGCATATCACTTGTCTAGATTGGAGAGAACTGCTGGAACAAAAAAAGGGGCAGAAATAGCAGAAATTTTTCCTGTTGAGCAACTATTGATGCTGTCAGTACAAACACCCTGGTATGCTAATATTGTCAATTACTTAGCTTATGAAATTATGCCATGTGAATTCAGCTACCAGCAAAAGAGGAAATTGAGAACTGATTGCAGATTATATATATGGGATGACCCATTGTTGTATAGAAAAGGAGCATACATGATCATAAGGGATGTGTCCTAGAAACAGAACAAGGTGGTATTATGGAAAAATGTCATGCATCACCATAAGGAGGACACTTTGCAGGAGACAAGACAGCCTAGAAATTTCTCCAATCGATTTTATCAAGCCTACTCTATTCAAAGACTGCTTTGAATGGGTAAAACATTGTGATAATTTGTCGTAGAATGGGCAAACATAAGCAGAAGAAATGAAATGCCCCTGCAGGGAATTTCGTGGTGGGCATTTTTATGTAAGGGAATAGACTTTATGGGAACTTTTCCATCATCATTTGGCAATATATACATTCTCCTAGATGTGGATTATGTATCCAAATCGGTGGAAGCAACAACTTGTCTTAGAAATGATGCTATTACAGTTGTTGGGTTTATACAAAGAAACACTTTGAGCAGATTTGGGGCACCCAGAACAATCATCAGTGATAAAGGAAGCCAATTTACAAATAGAGTCTTTGCAAAACTCATGAGCAGGTATGGAATCAAACATATGATGGGATTGTCTTATCACCCTCAATCAAATGGGCAAGCTGAAATTTTAATAGGAGATAAAGAAAAATTCTAGAGAAGACGTAATGCAAAGCGTAAAGGACTGGTTTATAAAGCTAGATGATGCAATCGTGGGCTTATAGAATCACAAACTCCCATTGAATGTCCTACACACTGTATGGAAAACCTTGTCATCTCCCTTTAGAATTATAATACTAAGCTATGTGGGCCATCAAGAAATTAAACTCTGATTTCCAAGTTGCCAAGGAAAAGAGACTACTCTAAATGAATGAACTAGAAGAATTGAGAAATGAAGCTTATGACAATACCAGAATCTACAAGGAAAAGACCAAAAGATGGCATGATCAGAAAATCCTAAGGAGGGAGTCTAAGGCAGATAAATGCTCTAATACAACTCTAGGCTTAAGCTCTTTCCATGGAAACTAAAATCAAGATAGAGTGGTCCATATACAGTGTTAACAAGTACACCCTTTGGAGCAGTAACACTAAAGACTGAATCTGGAAATGAATTCAAAGTAAATGGTCAAATATTAAAGCATTATTTTGGAGGAAGCATACAGGAGGTAGATCTAGATTTTGAAAAGAGAAAAGAAAAATACTGAAATAAAGACACTCCACAGCCTGTGTCTAGCTAAGGACATTAAACTGAGCAGCTTCTTGGGAGGAAACCCAAGCTGATTTAATTTTTTTTATTATTTTTCTTATTTGCTTAGATTGATGTTGGTTATTTTTTATGTGATTTTGGTTTATTAAAATTGGATTTGGTTAGAAGTTTTTGGAAGCTTGGTAATTTGCTAAATTTTTCTATTTATTTACTTTTAGACAGGAAGAATGAATTGGAATCAGATTTTATTGTAAAGCACCCTACCTCAAGCTGAATTGTGCAGAAACTGACTACAAGGGGGAGTATTTCTCATTCCCTAAACATATTTGTAATAACAATACATATATTAAGTTTGGGGGAGTTTTTTGCCAATTGCTTGAATGCTATTTTGATGTGTTTTAATGAGATAGTTGTTCATGTCAATAACTGATGATTTCTGTTGCAAAATATGTCTTCACAATGCTTGAATTGGAAAATTTTGATTGAGTCGCGTGGTGATTAAATCGAATTCAGCTGCGCTTTAAGTTGCAAAAGTTGAGAAACAAATACTTGGTAGCCGGCATTAAAACCTCGACGCGATGCCGCTTTTATAAGTGAAGGAAAAGGGTTGTCGCAACAAGGAATTGATTGATTAAGACAATTTATAAGAAAATTAGTTCGCGACATCAAAAGTTCGGTCGCGATAGAACTCATTGAAATATGATGTCATGACACTGTTTTTCCTGTTGCAACAAAATTTTTTGAAACTAAAGTAAATGGCAATATAAACAATGTCACGACCACCTTCAAACACCATCGCGACCCATTTTTTTAGTTTGCAGAAACAAATCTCTATCTCGATAGGAAAATTCTTGTCGCGAACCTAGATTGTAACTTGTAGACATTTATTGGGTCCAATGACATGTGTCGCGACAAAATTTTCTACTACCAGGACAAGTCATTGTTGCGACAACCTAAAGTGTGTCGCGACATGGAATTTTAAAGAATTTGTGTGAAAATTTCAAATTTTTTTTAGGGGTCACAAAACAAATTCCACAAGTAAATTCAAAAGATATTGTTGTAACCTAATCATTAATTGTCGCGACCCACGAAAAGAAACATTCATTTATTGAGCCATAAACTCAAGAAGTTCTTTAAAACTGAAAAGCCACCCCTTCCTAGTGCTTCATATCACTCATACTCTCACCAAAATCCCACCTTCTTATCTTCGACTTCTAAAAACCCTAGACTTCGCAGACCTTAAACCCCAAATCCGCATTTCATCGATGGCAAAACCTGCAGCCAATCCCAAATCCCAATGAGATGATGGAAGAGTACATACCGCGAAGAGTGAGGTTCATCCGAACCTCATACTAAGACAACCCCGTATGCAGCTCTATGCAAGAAGAGACACAAACCCCCGCTCGTAAAGAAAAAGCATAAAAGAGTCAAAAAAGTAGAGTCGAAAGCTAAAGAAGCGTATGACAACGAAGCTTTCATTTCGATGAAGCCTACTCCTTATGGAAAAGAATCTGCTTACAAAGGGTTTATTAGAGAAAGGGGGTTCGGTACGTTCATCTCACCGTTTTCTGAGATAATCGAAAAAAGGAGCTGGATTTTGTTCTACAAGCACAAAGCACCTGGGTTTGCTGCAGTGGTCAGGGAGTTCTATTCAAACATGATAGATATGAGGGAGGACTCAATCTACGTCAAAGGTGTATGGGTCCCCATGGGTCATGAAAGGATCAATGAGGTTATACAAATCAAAGATCCCAAGAATGGATCTAAGTTCAAAAGACTGCTTAGAGAACCCAATCATGACAAGATTGTTGACTTCCTGACAGGAGGAAAAGGGAAATGGAACTCAACAAAGAAAAATACTCATGAATCCATCCACAGGGGATCCCTAACAGAAGAAGCCAAGGTTTGGTTTTATTTTATCGCTTCTGCTATTATTCCTACTAAGACCCTAAGCATAATCAGGGAGAATGAAGACATTCTCTTGTATGCCCTTCTGAAGGGATACAAGTTTGACGTGGGAAAAATTATTGAAACATTTATCAAAACCTTTCACAAGATTGTAAAAAGGGGACTGATCCCCCATCCAGCAACTATCACCAGACTTTGTGTTCTTTCTAGAGTGAAAGGGATATGGGCAAGAGGGAGGAAACTCCGTCTCTAAGGTTTCTCCTTTGACATTGATAGGAGTGACTGGCGGGACCAAAGAGCAAGCAAAATTAAGGAGATGGAAATTACAAAGAGCGTATAACCCTGTGAAGAAGAAGATGAACCAGTAGGGATGGAACAAATCCTAGTTGGGGGCCAACTGCCATCAGAGGACAAAATGCAGAACATAAGGAGCCCATTGATTAATTCGCCTCCTGATGTAAGGGAAAATTTTTCTGAACCAGTAGAATGTTAAAGGAGCAATGAATGAAATGCAGAGATTATGAACATGGTGGTGTCAATAAAGAAAGAAATGGAGGAGAGAGAGAAAGGTGGAGTGAAGAATGCAGATCCAGGTACACTTCAAAGTTAACAAATAAAGAAGATGGAACAATACCAAGCAGAGAAGATGAAGATATTAAAGAAATGAAGATAGTTAAGGTTACATTAATGTGCTGATCTAAGATAAAGACCTTCTACAATGAACAACTAAAAAGGGATGAAGATGTGCTGACCTTTTTAGAAAAAAGAGAAGAAAATATGGAAGGTTGTATGCTGCAAAAGGCAGAGGGGTTCAAGTATCTCTACAAGGAATAGTTCAAAGAATTTGGGAATCTTGTGGAGAAGAGGGACAAGGAGCTAGAAATGGACAATAATTATAGACAAAAGTTGTGGAATGAAAGTCTGGATTAGGTGAATTCAAATTTAGTGAACATGCACACTATGCTTACTGAACTTGAAGGAACCATGAATAACATAAGTATGAGGCAAGATGAATTGATCACTCAGGTGGAATATACCAATGATCACGTTCTTCAACAGGGAAGAACATCCAGAGAAAGAGAAACCAAACATCTCAATACCCAAGTTTCCTCCATCTTTAGCTAGCTTCCACCTTGAACCTCCTAACCTAAAAATTCTCAAATCTTACAAAAGAAGGAGATGAACCCCTGTAGCCTCTTTCTCTCCAAACCAAAAATTGTAACCATCCCTCTTAATAAAAGATCAACATAAATTTTCTGAATGATTTTGTGTGAAATTCTTTTTGTCTGGTGTTAATTTCTTATTAGATTATATTTTTGTTTTGAATAAATGAATGAATCTGATGTGAAAAATGAGTTGGTCAATGATGGTGAATTGTCTGGATACATTGCATTGAGTGAATTAAGTTGTTGATGTCAATCCTAGTGTGTTTGCATGATAAAATGATGTTTTGAATTGGCATAACAACTACTGAATAATCCAACAATAAGTCTAATTGAAATTGTGGTAGGCCTCAATGAATTGGAAAAGGAAGTTGCATGTGTAAGCTCACATGAAGTTTAAGGTTCAAATTTAGGAAGATGTATTAAATAGACAACACAAATAAGACTTTTGAAACTGTTGTTTAAACAATAAGGTCAGTGAAAGTCCTGAAAAACAATGCACATGGTCAAAATGTTCCTGAACAAATTGAGAAGGATTAGGGACATCTTCTGGGTACAGTCACAGTCAAACAGTTCAAGGTCCTAGAACTTGTTAGATTATTAGTCAATGTGAAATCCTAGGCAATACCACTAACATGAAGTGATATAGCCATCCCCTGGAAGTTTGGATTTTCGTTTACCTCATAATATGCATAAGCATATACCCTAATTCTAGATTTGAGCCAAATTGTCTAGTTTCTTCATTTAAACAACAATTAGAAGTCTCAAACCCTCCTTTATTCTAATCCTACAGTAAAGAACCCTTATTTGCCCATTTTTAAGGACAAGAACTTCAAAATACAGAAAAGGACAAGTTTGGGGGAATGTTATGTTGATTTGGAAGGAAACAATTATGAATGATGGAAAAAGAAAAGAACAAATGAAGAAATGGAAAAGAATGCGCAGAAGAAACAATCAGAATTGTCAAAGGGGATTAAGCTATTCTCAGGGCCTTCCCTCTCTTGAACAATTAAGTTCTTAGGGGTGTTTCAACACCTAGTACCCTAATGCCAACTAGTATGGGAGCTGCTAACCCAAAGTTCTCTAAGAGTGGTAGAAAGCCTAAGAAGACAAGACATTGCACTAATCCTAAAATATTTGACAAGTAAAAGAAAAGAAAAAAAGGGACTTCTCTCTAAAAGATGCAAAGCTGAGAATATGCAGTATGATACATCAAGGACAAGTTTGGGGGAATATATGTTCCAGAAATTAGTAGAAAAGAAAAGGATGAAGGATAGAGGAAAAGATACACACTTGAAGAGTGGAATCTGGGTAAATTTTTAGCCTAAATTCTCCACTTATCTACCCAATTACCCAAGCCAAACTCTATAAGCCTAAAAGACCTAATTAATCTTGAAGGTGGTATTTGCCTACATTAGTGGACAAGCATATGGGACTTTGAAGAGCTAAAAGAAATTGCAATCACTGCAGAGTCCCAGAAGATTAGGTAATCCTGCCAAGGAGGAAGGGAAAGAAAACCATCACACACACAAAGATCGGGATTAATTGACTGAATTGTTTACATTTCAGAAGTCATCAATTCTGTTTTGTGATAGTAAATGAAAATTTTCCTGAGTCTGAATTGAAAACTAAATTTGAAAACAGATGCAACTAACTAGTTTCAATTCAAGAGGCTGATTAAAAAAGGATTGCAGTGCAAAACAGAAAAATGTCTTTAAAAATAAAGGTAAATTGTTTGAGGACAAACAAAATCTTTCTTTTTCTTTGTTTCAGACAAGCAAAACTTTAAGTTCGGGGGAATTTGATGAAATCTTAAACTCATCTATTTTTAACTATACTGCATGTTTTTAGTATTTTCAGAGCTATTTTAATGCCAAATTATGGAGTATTTACAAACTTTGTGTTTTGTAGGAGTTAATTAAAAAAAGAGAGATTTCCAATAAGAAAGAAGGGAAAAACAACAATTGCAGTAGTCTCTGTCGCAACAGAGTTCAACGTGTCGTGACAAAAGTCCAAGCAAATGGCTGCAGAACTATGTCGCAACAATATTTTATGTGTTGCAACACAAGATCTAAAAATTGGCAAATGAGTTGTGTCGCAAAAAAAGAGAGCCTGTCGCGACAAGAAATGGGAAGAGGCCAGCTGAGAAAAAGATAAGCAGGCCGCAACATAATGAAAGACCATATGCGTAATCTATGTCAGATAGAATTTAATACTCCGCCGTGACACTCAACTCTTGCAAATACGGAGGAGCCACCCAGACAAAAAGAGAGCACTGAAAGAAGAAGTTCAGTCGTGACAGGAAAATTTATGTCGCGACAAATGACGCTCACTTGTTGAACTGGCCTGGTCGCAACATACTTCAAGCTTAGGAGATAAGTCTATGTCGCGACATGGATCTTAATGTCGCAACACAAAAATAAACTGAACAGAGAGAAACGAGGTCGCGATAGACTTTTCTAGGTCACGACAAAGGTTTCAACATAATGCAAAGAAGTTCTATCACGACATAACGATTAAGTTGAACACAAAGAGTCTTGTCACGACATGAAAACTAGGCCGCGACAGTAAATATTGACAACACCAAAAAGCCATGTCGCAACATCAGAACAAAGTTGCAACAAGAAGTCAAGCTCAGTGGTAACAAGCCTCTATCGCGACATAAATGCAGATAATACTAGACAAGGTAACATAACTCGACAGAGATGTCGCCGCGACATGAAACTGGTCGCGACACCAATCTTGCGTATCGCATCAAACTGCGGTTGTGACATGATTATTGATGTCAGCGGCTATTAAATTGCTCAAGAATGTACAAAATATTTGTCGCTGACAGCGAAACTCACGCTGGCGTGAGTTGTCATATTAAAGGAAAAAAGATTGTCGTGACAAAAATATGTTGTCGCAACTGAAGCAAGAAGGAGCACAAATCTTCAAGTTGCGACAAACGATTGCATACTCTGCAATAAAGACAAAAAACTCTGTCGCAACACAACTTCTAGGTCGCGACAAAGAAGGCAACTACCTTTGGGGTGGATTCATAGCCTCGACTCTTAAGGCCCAAACTTTTAAGGCTCTATAAATAGAAACGACTGCGGAGCACGAATCACCAAGATCGGACGAATCCGTAGTACTGGGAGCCGGCACTCTTTTGTATTATATATATATATATATATATATATATATATATATATATATATATATATATATATATATATATATATATATATTTTTTTTTTTTTTTTTTTTTCCTTTTCTTCGTAGATTAGATTTAGCGTAGGATTGTTTAATTTGTTTACTGGATCTGAAACAGTAAATTGTTTAGAAGTTTTGAAGTTGAATTTAAATCCTGAAATTCATTTACGATTACTATTTGAATTCAATGAACTCCTGCATAAAAAAGTCGGTACTCATTTCTTTAGTTGATTGTAGCTAGCAGTGGAATTTTCCTCGAATAATATTTCGTATACCGTAATCCGCTGAACATAACTTCAATGGAAAGATCTCGATGTTAAGCATGGTCTTTTTTCTACACAATGAGAAGAAAATTTCCTGAGTTGAATATTGAATTTATTTGAAGGGTGTTGTTCTTGAAATTAATTTTTCCCAATTTTAGTAGCTTATACCTATGAAAGAACTTTGTCCTGGGCTCGATTTTTAGGATGCCCTCTGAGCATGTGAGATGGAGATTCCCGAGAGCATAGACCCGCTACTGGGGTATGCTAGACTAATATTGGAAGAACTAATGAGCTCAAAGGTTACTTAAATAAATCCTCAATTTGCTCATGGTTTGAGAATGGTTGAGATATATATCAATTTAATCAATTAAGACATCTCTCCTAGGTCCGAAGAATGATCTTAATCCCGTTAGCATGAGATCTAATCAAGGAAAAGATAAACTCTTTCATATCTTATGACGTGACATCATTCATTTTGTAGAAATCTAGCGCAACCGCCTGCCTGGGAAGCAAGAAATCTACACTATAAGAAATGGGTATGAAGTATTGGAAAAGAAAAATACTCCAGATCTTACAGAGAAATCTCTAATTACAAGTACTGATTAGAATCATGATCTCGTAAATGAACATGAACCTCCGTCGGCTGAAAAGTATGGTTAGAGGAGGAATCCAAACCCATACTACCTTGCTCACAAATTCAGATTCCAACCTCGTGTGGGAAAATAGAAAATGAGAGCTATGATGCAGGAATTGATAATTTCACAGCAGTGAAATCCCAGTGTCTACTTCAAGCAATAATCTTGTTCAGTCTAGTTTATCTTTAGGATTTAAATTTTTCTCTTTATTTCAAACGAGGACTCAAATATTAAAATTTTATTAGGTTACTAAATTTTCTGAAATGGAGTTCAAATAGTGTATAACTTGAGCAGTTAGTAATTGAAGCTTAAATTCTTTTAAATCTCCTTGGAACGATATCGGGACATATCGATCCACTTTATTACCAGATAACTTGTGCACTTGTAGTTTTTAAGACCAAATTAAATCTTTAATTGATTCTAGTGACAAAAATTATTCTTCTTATGAGCATACCAGTTATATTTGGTCTTAACAAGTTTTTGGCGTCGTTGCCGGGAATTTTAGTCAGACTATGTTTATAATCCTTTGGTGGTAGTGTCGTAAATTTGTATATATCATATGGTCTTAACAATGAGTATCTAGGGCTTGAGGGGCATGTGCCTAGGCTAGGACATTTATGGTGCATCTGGTACCAACGTCACAGTTTGGTATTAGAGCCTAGGTATACGAACACCTAAGGCTTGGTAGGCATGGGTCTAGGACATGCAATTATGATACAGTGCCTAGGTTTCACATTTACCTAGTGCCCGATAGATCCGGGTACCAACTTCACAACCTAATATTAAAGTAGGCATACATTACCTAGACTTGACGGGGTACGGGTTTAGATCATTGCATTCATTGTGCATTTCATGTTTTGTACTACGTGATTGTGTGTTACATATTACGTGAATTATATACATGGTAGAATGTATATAGGAAAAGATGAACACTAGGGTTAGAGAACATAAGCTTAAGGGTTCGAAAAAAGAATGAACGGGATAGTTTGCGATGTTGAAGTCTATTAGTACTACTATTTAGACAAGGAGAGGGATCTCAAAGTTTATGGAGATCACCTTCGATGCCACTAAGATAAGGCTAGCTGCATTCCAGCTAAAGGGCGAATCCCAAGTATGGTGGGATTGGGTCAAAGCCTCAAGGAACTCGAGGCATCGGTTATAGGAAGTAGCCTCCGCAAGCTCTTCATGGTAGCATTTCTCAGCCGGTCTGCCGACATGTAAAAACTCAAGAGTTCTTAGAATTGAAATAAGGAACGATGACAGTGCTCAAATAAGTGGCTAAGTTCGCTGAATTAAATTGTTACGAAGATTATGTGCTACAAATACGGCTAAAGTGAGAAAAAGTTTGAGGTGGTCCGAAATTGTCTTATCCCGGGGTAAAATTGCGGATTCTCCTAAAGACATGGACTTGATGGTCATGACAACAATGACCATTGAGAGGGAGGTGGACGACGCACTGAACATCGCGGAGGTGAGTGTTAAAGTTAAGTGAAAGGTTTGGGAGATTAGAGGCTGGAAACCCTAGAAAAGCCGATGTATAGGAGTTCTCCCCTAGAACTAGGGGTGAGCGTTGGATCAGATATGTTAGATCAGAGTTAGAGATCTCGTGATTCTACTCATCAGGACCTAAGTGTCATGGACATGTCGTAGTTTGATGTCATCCTTGGAATGGTATTTGTGTTATGTTTTAGGGGATAAGCAGACGTTTTTTACTCCCGAGTCGTGCACACTCTAGGTAGCACGCATTAGCTTGATGGGTCAAGGTAAGCCTTACCTCAAAGACGAGGAGAGACAAGAGTCGAAGGTCTTACCTAGGTAGTTTGTGAGTATGGGAGGACGCTTTTCATGAATCCACGGATTACTCCATATAGGATATAGACTTACCATCGAGTTAGCACCGGTACATTGCCTATTTCTATGACTCCGCATAATGGCTCCGCTGAGTTGTAGGGAACTCAAGGTCCACCAAAGAATCGCTGGATAAGGGTTTTGATTTAGAATTGAGTACTTCACTGGGGCACTTCGGTTTTGTTATCCAAGAAGAAGGACAAGACTCTTCGGCTGTGTATATGATTAGTGCCCAAAAAGTGCTATTTTGAACCCTATTTTTAATAGGTTTTGAGCGCTTTTTGTGTACTAATTATTATAATTAACCCAATTGACATGTTCGGGTCCCTTTCTATCAGACTTCTAATCGCATTCGAGGCTGTTTTCGTAGTTTTTGCAGGAATCGAGGCCAAATTATCGTGTCAATTCAATCATAAATCAAAGTCGTTGATTTGATCAATTTCTGTATATGGTCTTATATCAATTTCAAGAAGCTGTGAATGAAGAATTTCAAAGATAAGAAAATTGAAGAAAAATAGTAAGTCACAGGATGGGACGCAGGAACAGCAATAATGAACATAGGCTGCTGTGATCCAAATAGAGCACAGCAGCATTTCGCTATGGCATAGCGAAAATTTCCAATTTCGCTAGGATTGCGAAATTGGGAATTTTCGCTAGGCTAGCGAAATTTACTGTGCCTAGCGAAATTTCTCAATTTCGCTATCTCACAATATTTTCGCTAGGCTAGCGAAATTTCGCTAGCTAGCGAAATTCACTGTTGATAGAGAAATTTCTCAATTTCGCTATCTCTGTAGAATTTCGCTAGCTTAGCGAAATTTTCGCTATGCTAGCGAAAATTCCCTGCATAGCGAAAATGGCTGCCCTGTGTTTTTGATATTTTTGATTCCAAACGACCACGTTTTGATCAATTACCATTTTGTCCTTAATGTAATCTCATTTTAGGTATTTTTTGTCATTTCACATATTTGGGCTGGCTATATAAGCCACCTTATAATTTTGTAACCCTAACTTTAATCTTTTCAAAGACATACGCCAAGAGCCTTTTCATTTTGCTCCCTTCTCTCCTCTTCTCTCATTTTCTAAGAGATCCAAACATACCTTGGTGATGACAAACCAAGGTATGCTTGGCTAAAGCCTCTTCCTCCTTGAAGAGGAGGGTCACTGGTGTAGGTTTGGAGGTAAGTTTTCATGCCCTCTCATTTTTCACACTGCATTTATGAGCATTTAAGCTCCCTGCATCTCACTCTAGGTTGAAACCCCTAGGATCCAAATTTTCTAGCCAATGTGATTTAAAAGCCGTGTTTGCCAGTGGGATTTAATCTTAGATCCACCGTCATCCACTTAGTTGTCTCTTATTAGTTGTCAGGAGGTTGCCTTTTGAGGTCTTATGCACACCATAGTAATTTTGAATGCTCATCAATGCCATATCTCATGAGAGAATCAGTTCTCATGTTTTTCAGTACATTTATCCTCTTTTATTGCTTCAGATTCACTTTTAGGTTCGAATCACTCGTGATGTACCCCGAGCTTTTATATTTGGCAAGCCAAGGTCTGATGCTATTATTAGATCCACTGATGCCTATATTTAGTTGTCATTTATGAGCTCCCGCAGTTAGATCAAGTGAGGGTTTTAAATCGCTTTGAAACACAAGGTAATAAATGTTATACATTAGAAGAAATAATTTTAGGTTTAGGCTTTAATGCTGTAATGAAGAGCCGGTTCGAAATGACTATATGTCATCATCCCCAACGCGAAAAGACCCGAGGAGAGGCGAATGCCTCAACCCAAACCAAAGGGCCCGCGATTTCAAGGAGTTCGACACGGATTTGATGAAATTTCAGCTTTGGCAACCATCAACTCCCCTGTTTTTCCCAAGCCTTAAAATCCAAACCAAATTCACCATTTTTGACTTCACTCAAATCATTTGTACGAAGAAAACCCATCCCTGTGTTCGACCCTAGACCGCTATACTCAAGCAGTAGTTTGGACCACAAGAGGAGGAACTTAGGAACATAAATATTGCTTGATCCAATCACCCTACCGTGGCACGAATCAAAACAGCTGTCGGATGGTGCCTCAAGTGCATTCGAGGAGTCAGGAACACTTGCACCATCACAAGTTCCGTGAATTCTCCTTTGTCATTTTTTTATTTGACAAAGAAGTTTTTTTTTTTAGGCTCTTATTTAACCGTTAAAAAAAAAAAAAAATGCTGTTGCAGATTGTTGTTGGTGTCGTCCCGCTCATATGTGAGTTCATTTTCCAGCCGGGATAGAGTTCTCAATCAAGGTTGAATTTTGAACCCAATGGAATCAGGACAGATGGTCAAGAAGTGGCGTGGGTAACTTTAGTTCATATATGTCCAGCTTAGGACTACATAAACCGGGCCATGGCAAGGGTCACACTGCGGAAAGGAACCCAAGTGAATATAGTTCATGAGGACTATAGAAACCAATGGATGAGTGCACCTCCTACTGGTGCCTCCACAAGAGGCCTCTTGTCTCAAATAACCACTACCCAATCTCCCAATTGAGCAAGCAATTCTAGACCTTACCAAACTGTGGGTGATGTCGTAGAACAAAAGGAATTTAATGCCCAACAAGAAGTCGACAAATTTACAATGTTCAATTTCAAAGCTCGCCTAACAAATTGATCATCAAGGAAGAAAATCCAGGATGAGTGTCGACCAAACAATTTTGGGGTGAGCAAGTTCAACCGCACTTCGTGGAGGAACTTTGAAAATGGAACTGAGAAGCCTCAGGAACCGCAGGATGCCCTGTAATCGGGGTGTTACTGGGCTCGGGAGTTAAGAACATCCTTTCCCTTTACGAGCGAGAAAGTAATGTAAAGGAACTGTGTGTGTTGCTCAAAAAGTCCACCGACCACCCCCAAAACAACTCCACGCCAATAGCCCCCCTCGCATGACCAAGTGTATATTCCCGCTTCACCGCACTACAAAATCAACACATGCAAAGACTCCGCTCCTCAACCATAAGTCCAACCCATCACTACATGTCATGCAAAATTCAAGAAGTTAGTGGCCAATGCATGCTTTGCCACTACACTAAAAACACAAGTGCCAGCCTACATTGCATGGCACAAATAGCTTGGTTCGGTAATTAGTCTGGATTTGGAGCATCCACATTTCAAGCTCCTCCCCACTTTTGTTTTAATTTTTTTCGCTTATATTTATCGTATTTTTATTTTGGATTTCACACTTTTCTTCTTCTTAGATTTTCTCTAATTTTTAGTTAATTATTGTTTTTAGATTAATTTTTGCTTTTCTGTAATTTTTCTTAACTTTTCTTGCATTAATTTTTGCAGTTTTTGTGCAAATTTTGAAGCCTGGATTGAAAATCAGCGTAAGATTCGCAACTATAGCTAAAATTCTCGCACTTAGCGAATGAAGTAAAAATTTCATTATAGATGGAATTTTCATGAAATAATAAATTTCGCTATTTAATAAAATTTTTGTGAGATAAATGGGAATTGAAAATTTTCGTTAGAATCATTGCATTTCGCTAGGCTAGCTAAATGCATAAGAAGAAGGGAATCAACATGGCTCAAGATAAGATTCCATTTTATTTTATTTTATATATTTAAAAAAAAGGCTTTGTTTTTCTTTTGTATATTATTTTATTTCAAAAAATTTTGCTTTATTTTTATTTTTATATATATTATTATTATTATTATTATTTATATATTATTTTATATATATATATATATATATATATATATATATATATATATATATATATATATATATATATAAATGTCTTTCTGTAAAAAAAAATATTGTCTCTAAAAATAAAAAAAATTTAAATTTAAAAAAAAAACAAAAATCGTTTTATATATATATATATATATATATATATATATATATATATATATATATATATATATATATATATATATATATATATATATATATAGTATATATTATTTTTATTTTATTTGATTTTTCAAAAAATAAAATAAAAATAAAATTCAAAATTCAAAAATTTTATTAATATAGCTTAAAATTTCAGAATATAGCGAAATTCTTTTCGCTATGTCAAATTTTCGCTTAGCCTAGCGAAATTCTCACAAGGCTAAAATGATCAGAAAGGAAATAAATTTTTTCGCTATGGGCCCCACTTTTGCCTTCAAATTTTGTTTGTCTTATAACTTTTTATCCGAACTCCGCTTTAGGCGTTTGGTACCGTTGAAAGCTTAGAGAGTGTAGAACTAATATGGACAGAAATAATATTTTACATTTTTTGCCATGAAAAGTGTAATTTTAAAATGGTCCAACCGGGCTGCTTTTTTCCTCTCTTTTCTTCCCTAGAACTTGCTTCATTTGAAGCCCAAACGGAGGAATAAGGTGTCGATGAAAGCTTTGCGAAGTCTCCTATCCAGCAATGATCACATCTCATCAAGGGTAGTAACACTTCCTCTCTAATTTTCCAATCCAGCCCCATTTCTGGGATACCGAGATGTTCGTCAGTGATAGCCACATGGAAGTGCCTTTGTATTCATGTTTTGTTATTATTTTGCAAGCCCATTTTGTGATGTTCAGTGGCTTGGTCGGGTCCCCTTTCTATAAAGCTGCTATACTATACAACTTACTTTTTCAAAATTTGGACCCATTTTGCAACCAGAATTTTGTGGTGTTGTGCTCAGCCCATAGTTTGAAAATGAAACTTTGTCCAATTCTATTGATGTTAGATTGGTTCCATGCCTAATTGAGTGGACAATTAGTTGAACTCTTGTTGATTTCGACCTTTTTCTTCCACCTTTAGCTAACCACACACCGAGCACATTAGGTTTCAATGATAGGCTGAAAAACTGCGCAACCTCCTTTACTTTTAGTGCCAACCTACCCTAGTTTCATCAATCACTTTTGTCAGGTTAAGGACCCCCGTGGGAAAGAAGGCCAATGCGTCTTCGAAAAAAAAAAAAAAAAATAATAATAATAATAATAATAAAAATTGCAACGCTTTGCCTTGAAACCCGAGCACGGTCCGAGGGGTATATGACTTGTGCCTTAAAGCCCTGCACCCTGTAAACCACCGGGTCGGGAGTCACCGACTCTAAGTTCATACATGGGTGGTTTGGTGGAGCTTTAGTGTTGTAGTGCTGAGTCTCGAAATCATTCGAAGTCCGAGGTGAAACCTGTAGAGTTTATGGTCGAAAGATCCTTATGACTTGGTGCCCTAAGCCTTAATTGGGTCAGAGTCACTCAGATCCTCGCTACATGGACTTCTGGGTGAGGTCGATTCGCATTGCACCCTACAACGCAAAATAATTGTGGAATAAGAGGTGGGTCCTGATCTATTTAAGTTGGTTAGCATGCTATTGTATATATTAGGTTGGGGAGAGGCTGATACTTATTGTCGAGATCTCTGATCAAACAAAACACTTAGATTTTGGAAGTGAAGTTTCTCAGTTGATTCACCAAGAAAGAGGCTCTTTAATACTCAATTTTTATGGCACTCATTCTCTCATGATAGTCATCGACACGCACTTTGATGATTTTTACTTAGGGTTAGCATTACCATTCACAACCTTTTGTGAACGTTATTTTGTTATAGTTTTATATGTATTTTATTACTTTTCAGATTACTAAGGGACTAGCAATGTGTAGGTTGGGGGGTGTGATTAGTGCCCAAAAAGTGTTATTTTGAACCCTATTTTTAATAGGTTTTGAGCGCTTTTTGTGTACTAATTATTATAATTAACCCAATTGACATGTTCGGGTCCCTATTGCACTTCTAATTGCATTCCGAGGCTGTTTTCAGAAGCTTTTGCAGAATCGAGGCCAAATTATCGTGGGCCGTAATCCAATCATAACCAAAGTCGGGTTGATTTCATCAATTTCATATGGTCTTATATCAATTTCAAGAAGCCGTGAATGAAGAATTTCAAAGATGAAGAAAATTGGAAGAAAAATAGCAAGTCAGCAGGATGGGATGCAGGAACAAGGCCAATGGAACAAGAGTCATAGATTCAGAACAGAGCACAAGCCGTATTTCGCTTATGGTATAGCTAAAATTTCCAATTCTCGCTAGATCAAGGAAATTTGGAATTTTCGCTAGGTTGCCGAATTCTCGCTGGGGCTAGCGAAATTTCACTCGTGCCTAGCTTAGCCCTTCCCACCCCGCATTCACACACATTTTCTCGCTTAGCTGGGCGGAATTATCATGATAGCTTAAATTTCTCAATTTCGCTATCTCTATAGAATTTCGCTAGCTTGTTAAATTTCGCTTGTTAAGAATTTTCGCTATGCTAGCTTAAAAATTCCCCGCATAGCTAAAATGGTCGCCTTTGTGTTTTTGATATTTTGATTCCAAACGATCACTTTGATCACTACCATTTTGTCTCTTAATGTAACTTTACATTTTAGGTATTTTTGTCATTTCTAATATTAATTGGGCTCGGGCTATATAAGCCACCTTATAATTTCAGAACCCTAACTTTTAATCTTTTCACAAGATATACGCTAAATTTTCATTTTGCTCTCTTCTCTCTCCTCTTTCTCTCATTTTTCGGGTAACCAAACATACTCGTGATGACAAACCAAGGTATGCTTGGCTAAAGCCTCTTCCTCCTTGAAGAGGAGGGTCACTGGTGTAGGTTTGGAGGTAAGTTTTCATGCCCTCTCATTTTTCACACTGCATTTATGAGCATTTAAGCTCCCTGCATCTCACTCTAGGTTGAAACCTCCTAGATCCAGCCTAGCCAATGTGTATTTGGCAAGCTTTGTGGTTACAGTGGATGCTTAATCTTAGATCCACTGTCATCCACTTAGCTGTCTCTTATTAGCTGTCAGAAGGCTCTTTTCGAGGTCTTATGCACACCGCTAGTGGGACTCAATGCTCACTGAATGCCATATCTCATGAGAGAACTGTCCTCATGTTTTTCAGGCAAGCATTTATCCCCTTTTATTGTTTCTGTATCTCACTTTTTAGGTTTGAATCACTGTGATGTACCCTGAGTGGCCAGTATTTGGCAAGCTTTCAAGGTTCAGTGGATGCTTACTATTAGATCCATTGATGCCCATTTAGTTGTCATTTGGCGAGCTCCCGCAGTTAGACTGGCGTGAGGGTTTTAATCGTTTCGAAACATAAAGGGGTAATAAATGTTATACATTAGAAGAAATAATTTTAGGTTAAGGTTTTAATGCTAATGAAGAGCCGGGTTCGAAATGACTATATGTCATCCCCTCCCAACGCTGAGGAAAAAAGACCTCGAGGGATATGTTGAATGCCTTGAACCTAAACCAAAGGCCCGCGACTTCAAGGAGTTCTATTTACATTTTATTTTATTTAAATTTCAGTTTGCCAACCATCAACTCCCGTGCTTCCTAAGCCTTAAAATCCAAACCAAATTCACCATTTTCACTTCACTAAATCATTTCAGACGAAGAAACCCATCCCTGTGTTCGAATCTTGACGCTTATATCGCAGTGAGCTTGACTACGGCAGTAGGAGGAACTTAGGAATATAAATATTGTTGATTCCGATCACCCTACCGTGGCACGAATCAGTATAGATTATCGATAGTTAAATAGGGCTACTATCAAGAATAGGTACCCTTTGCCAATGATTGATGACTGAGAGGGGAACGAGTCTACTCCAAGATGTGATTCCACACCAAGCATCATTAGTTTGGCTAGCGGAGGCATATCCCTAAGACAACGCTCAGGACGTGCATGGGCATTTCGAGTTCATAATGATGTGCACCGAATTGAAGAATGCTTCAAATGACATTCATGGATCTATGCATGTGGTGTTCCAAACTTTACCTGTGATCGGTTCATCAGGGTTTTCGACGACATCTGATCTACTCCAAGTCCGGGAGAGGACGAGGGTCACCTGAGGATTGTTCTTCAGACCTTGAGAGAACATCAGTTGTATGCCAAACTTAGCAAGTGTGAATTTTGGCTTACTAAGGTGAGATTCTTAAGGCACGTGGTATCGACCTTGGGGGTATCTGTGGACTCGGAGAAGGTTGAGGCAGTTATGAGTTAGAGAGATGCAGTTTGGCCTCTTAGATATGCAAGCTCTGGGATCGTAGGGTACTACAGACGCTCATCAAGTGACTCTCCCTGCTAGCCGCACCTATGACGAGATTGAATCGAAAGGAGGTAAAATTTGAGTGAAATGACTTGTGTGAGAGGGCATTCTAGGAATTGAAAAGGAGGCTTACTTCAATTCCTATTTTGATAGTCCCGGAAAGGGGACAAAGGTACACAGTGTATTATGATGCCTCAAAGGACGGACTGTTATGTGTTTTGATGCAGTCCAGAAGGGTTGTGGCTTATGGTTCTCGATAGTTGAAGAACCACGAGCAAAGTTACCCCACGCATGATATGGAGTTGGCGGTCATTGTCTTTGCTTTGAAGATTTGGCGCCGCTACCTATACGGTGAACAATTCGAGGTGTTTTCAGACCACAAAAGTCTTAAGTATATTTTCGCACAGTGGGACCTCAACATGAGGTAACACAGGTGGATGGAGTATTTGAAGGATTACAATCTCGCATTGCATTACCACCCCGGTAAGGCAAATGTGGTGGCTGATGCACTCAGTCGGAAGTCACGGGGAGTGTTGGCTAGTATAGCTTCCGGGAGTGGCAGATGATCGAGACTGTGGGACAGCTTCTGGATCAGAAGATACTGGGATCAGAGTACAATGATTTAGCTCGTGGTTCCTCGATTTTAGTGGCTACTCCTTCCCTATTGAGCAGAGTGATTAAGTCCAAAGGACAGGATACGAAGATATTGTCCATTAGGGATCGGGTACAGGTGACGAAGGCTGGGCCATTCACACAGATGGTAGTCTTCGGTATAAGGGAAGAGTTGTAGTTCCCTAGTTGGTAGAACTGAGAGAGGAGATACTTAAAGAGTTCCATTGCTCTCGTTTTGTTGTACATCCAAGTGGCACGAAGATGTACCATGATCTTTGTCGCGGTATTATCGATCGACGGGCGAAACACGCCAGAGATTTCGCTCGGCGATGTTTCACGTGGTCCGCAAGTAGCTGATGAGCACCAAAGGACAATGTGGATTATTCCAAAATTCTCAAGGTGGTTGACTGAAGTGGAACATGTCACTGCCGGACTTTGTGACTTGGCCTATGGACATCGCGAGGGCATGACGCGGTGTGGGTGATTGTGGACCGGCTTACTAAGTCTGCACACTGTCTAGCTATGTGGATGACCTTCACATTGGAGGATATTGACAGGTTATATATACTGGAGATAGTCCAGTTACATGGAGTGCTAGTTTCCATAGTATCGGATCGGGATTCTAGGTTTACAGCTCATTTTTGGAAGAGTTTCTAGAAAGCCATGGGGACATAGTTGATGATGAGCACCGCTCGCATGTGACGGTTAGTCGAGATGACCATCTAGACTTTGGGGAGGATATGCACGGGCATGCGCCCTAAATTTTAAGGGTAGTTGGGAAAAGCATTTGCCTTTATTGGAATTCGTCTACAACAATAGTTATCAGGCGAGCATACATATGGCACCCTATGAGGCACTCTATGTGAGGCATGTCGATCTCCGATTTGTTCGACGGAGGTGGGAGAGAGACCCTCCACAGGTCTGGATTTGGTTAGAGACACCTTCAAGAATGTGGACTTGCTACGGAAGTGTCTTCTCATGGCTTAGAGCAAAGTAAGATCTATGCCATGCATAGCGATCGACTTAGAGCTCTCTTGAGGTGGGTGATCATGTCTTCTTTGAAGGTAATGCCTAAGAGCTGAGTGGTCGTGTTCTATGAAGCGGGAAAGCTATCACAGGTATATTAGCCCTTCGAGAGGTTTCGAGAGGGTGGGTAATCAGGCACGGCTTGGCTTTATCGCAATTTTATCGAAAGTGTTCATGCGGTGTTCCTATGTCTCCATGTTCAAAGTACACCCAGATCCGACCAGTATCTGGATCGCAGCTTGTCAAGCACGCGATGGAACCTTCGAGGAGGGACCGATACGTATCATGGATAGTCGGGATCAGGTTTTTCAAGGAAAGACTGTGAGGCTAGTAAAGGTGTTGTGGTAGCACCAAGGAGTGGAGAAGGCAACATGGGAACACGAAGACACTATGCGTACCAACTATCATTTCCTATTTGAGGATGAAGGTATGTTTTTAGTCATTTAGTATTAAAATGGCAGCTTGGCTATGCATGTGTGATCGATTTGCGGTGTGTGAATTTTGGGGACTAAATTTTAAGGGGGAAGAATGTAAACCTAAAGTAAATTTGAATTTTCCAAAAATGGCAAACGGTAAATTGGTAACTACAGACAGTTGCAAACCAGATTTTTCTGTGATCTTCGATGACGAAATGGACCCTTATCATTGATCTGCCTAAATCTAGTTACCCAAATGAATTTTTGTTGAATTCCGAGACAAATGGATCTTCACGATTTTAGGGCATCAAAAAAAGGTGAACCCTTAAAACAAGAATTTTGAGAAAAATCTCAAAAGTGAAAAAAATAAATTAAGTAAAGTTCATTTAAAATAATTTGAACTTAAACCGGGGAAAAATAAATCGTTTCGGGGCAAAAAGGGACTCGGACTAATCGTGGACACGTGGCACGATGTGGGTCAAGTATTTAAGACTTAAGTTAAGTAGAAAATTCATATTGGTAGGGGGAGAACTGATGTTCCTGTTGGAGAGAAAACGTTAGAGAGAGAAAGTGAGAGAGCTCCAACTTCTCTCTACGATCTACGGAGATTGGTTGGTTGGAATTCATCGGGCAAAGAACGAAAGTTCATCTACTCGACGAGAGCTACGCATGGGTACCGAAAACACGGGATTTCGCCAAGGATTTAAGCAAGGAGTTCGGGAAATCAAAGGTTTCGGGTTTAGAAAGTGTCCATGAGACTTCCTTGAGTTTCTTCTACACTACAAGAGGTAGGGATTCTTCCTACTTTGGTTTATTTTCCACTCTAAAGGCTGTTTGGTTGTGTTTTATGCCCTAAGGGGCTGTTTGACAAAATTTTGGGGATATGGGAATAGTGCCTTGTTTTGACCCTACATGATGTCCAGATTTTGGGGATGATTTTCGTTAGAAAATGAGGAATTCGACTAGTGTTCTTCTTAGAAATTGTAGTTGCAATTGTGAACTTGAGGTTAGGCTTTTGAATCACCCAAATTGGACCTCTATAACTCAAGTTATAATCCATTTTCCGAGATTGCCACAGGTTGCCCTGTTTTGACCCTACATACTGTCCAGATTTTCGGACTGATTTTAGGTTGGGAAAAATGGGTAAATTGGACTAGTGTCCTCCATGGAAATTGTAGCTATATCTAATAACTTGATGTAGGCTTTTGAATCATGTAAATTGGACATGTACAGCTCAAGTTATGGTCTATTTCTCGGGACTGCTACAGCTTAGGTTGTTTAATGGTTTATGTCTAGATTTTGGGATTGTTAGGGGACTAGTTTTTGAACTAAGTTCGGAATTATTCTGTCATCTATTATGGATTTTTGTGTGGAATGTTTTTTGGGTATCTCTATTCCACAACTGGTCTTGAGAATCAAGTTTTCATTGCTTTAGTTTGAGTGACATGCTTGGTGGTAATTGATTGGAGGTCAATATGTATTGACATGTGATGAGTTTTTGTATGGATAAGGCCATTGCATGGCTTGTTTGTAGGCTATTTGTGGACATGTTGGTCGCTGCCACCCGCCTAGAGGATAAAGTGGTATGTCATCATTGATTGCGATGACTTGTTGATGTCGACATATGTGTGCAAATATGTTGACAAGAAATGTGTCATCATTTGGAAATTTTATGCTTATTGATATAATTGTCCACATGCATGGGTAATATGCATGAGTAGAATTGTCCATGTAGAATTCATCATATATATGTGATACGTATAGGCATGAAATGGCACATCGTGACCAATGTTCATATTGGGACATCCCATGGAATGGTGAGTGGCTATTATAATCAACATCAGCGCTTTGGTGTTTGAATTGGTAGGCTCGGTATTTGCAATAACATCCAACCTGCTAAAATGGGTTGTATACATGAAAATGAAAATATGTGTCAAGTATTAGCAAGTAGAGATAGACACCCCCTCGGGTGAAAGCCTCGTTATATTTTGTTGTACATATGTGTCCAATGGTGAAAGCCCATGAAAGTGTATGAAGGATTGAGAAGCCTATGGTGAGACCCCAAAAATTCGCTACCCATAAAAAGACACATGGTTTTGAATTTAAATGATCATTGAGGTGTAACATCCAAAAAGTTTATGATTTATAAAACAAATGAATTTGTTTTGTAAAATGATCATTAGATGTAATCCAGAAATGATGGATTTTATCATGCATGAGCTTTGGCATTGTGTGATAGGAGTCAGTAAGGACTCGGGGCATGGTACATGATTGAGTCTCATTTCATCTCATCTCATCTCATGGCATGTATAATTCCAACCTAATATTACATAATCTTGTTTGGAATGTGTGAATTGTGTAACATGACCATTTCATGTGCATTTAAAGGGAGTAAATTTCTTTTAGGATGTTTACTGACGGCGTGACTCACCCCTATATGGGAAACATTTGAAAAGACATACATCGGTGATCTACGCCATTCGAGGTCCTTCACTTGTGAAGAAGGCCGCACATGTGGCCTTATTACCATTTTGTAAAATATTTTGGAAGAATCTTGTTCTAATGTGTAATATTTGTAAGAGTGTTGTAATTAAACTCTTATGAATTGTTTTAAATATAATTTTGTATGTTTTAAATGGACCCTATGTGGTCATTTTTACTCATAAGTGGACTCGGTGAGGTCATTGTATTATATTAGGCCTCGATGGGCCATGTTACTATGTTTTATACAGGTTGCATTTTGGATAGAGTTCCCCGTACAAAGGTGACTCTATCCGAGAGCCATAAATTATGGATCCCAAAGAATGAACATATCAGTTGGGTGATCGGGTCGCCTCGATATCCACGTAGCTTCCTGTGAGGGTCAGACGGTTGGTCAACAAACCCCCGAGTTTTAAGGCGTCACAATGCCCAATGCTTGCAGCGGGAGAATGACCAGTTGTAGACCCAGATAGAAAAAAGCCGCTATCTTGGAAAAGATGTACAAGATAGCGATCAATTTGTTCATCCTATCACTCGCAATAGAAGGAAGGAGCCCATTGTCCCTGACAATGTCGATACCAGCAGATGATGAGTTGTCCTCAAGTAGTTCCCTATCTTCGAGTCTCTCACCGGCAAAGAATGCCTGTGGAGAGCAAAGGCTAAATCGAAAGCAAGAGGCCTTCTACATCACCGCTCTTTATATGTCTTTAGGTGGGTGTATCCCATGTGTGGCAAGGAAAGAGGCCAACATGAGTAGAAACTAGCCAAGCTTCAAGTCCTTAGGAACGCTGCTAGTATTGCTTGGAAGGCACGATGCCACCAAGATGTCTGCAGGCATGATGCCACCAATGCCCCTTCTTGTACATCTTGCCTCGTACAAAAATAACGCTTATGCTTTGCACTTTAATTCGTGTAATTCGATGATATGCTCCCTTTGCTCCTAGGGCAACACATTCTTAACTATGAGCCACCTCGCTGGTTTTTCATACCAGATTTCGCCACGTTTGATGGCACTACTGGCCCTTACGATCATATGCTCCAATAAAACTGCCGATGATACCGACGTCTACAACGACCAACCGTCAGGCAAAGTATTCCCCTGCTAGTTTACGGGGCCTACGTTAGTTTACATCACAATCTCCCACATAATTCAATAAATTCGTTCAATGAACTATGGGCCCATTCATATCGCAATATCTTTGTTCGGTGTGACAAAAAATGAACATTACCTCTTTGCAAACTATTCTAAAACAGGAAGGGGAGTCTATTCGAGATTTCACTAAGAGGTTTGGGCAAGCCATTCAGGAAATAGAATCATATAAAGATGTGACTAGCCCCCAAACTCAGAGAAGCTTTGGACCATCTACTCCTTTCTTCCATTCACTATCTTTAAACCCGCCAGCGAAAATATAAGAGTTATACAGACGGGCTATGACGAGCTTGAAATAGGTTGTGTGAAATTAATGTAAAACATAGGCCCACATGCACAAGTATACGTGACGTTTTACATGTAATATGTTTCGCTGGTCAAGGTCGCTCCTACGCGTAAGTGTGTTGAATAACAAATTCGGCTCTAGAATATTATCCGATCTCAAACTCGAGGAATTATGGCTAATATAACGAAAAGTTGATCCTAAACAAATTGTTAACTCAATTAATGGGGGCTAGGGTTTTGCCTCCCCTTGCCACACTCAATGGATTATAATCTAAATAGAATTGATCATTCAGTACATTAACGGATTTACGTTGACAGGTTGATCATGCCTACGAGATATTCTCTCTCGAGGTATATTCACCTATCTCTCTAGTAGGGTTTATTGCATCTTTACATCAACCCTAAACTTCGAGACGCTTGAATGATTAAATCCTAATCGCAACACTTGGAATCAGGAGATCTCTACTCTGCAATTTACCAAGTGTCACTCTACTCGGATCCCCGGGAACCTTTATCTCTATCTCGGGACCTCCTAATGCATGTTAATGCTTCGCCAAACACAACCATGTAGATAATTCACAGAAAATAGAGCAAGTCAACATCAGATCCATGGATATATTGAATGAAACTAAATTAATAACTAATCCATATGAATGTAATAAGGGTACATCAAAACCCTAGAAATAAACTAAACATCATGTTGTTCTGTCATAATCATTTTAGTTTTAATCAAGAGAGTTTGAGAAAGGCAAAATACAAGAATCAATGTGATCTCTCAATCACGCCCGCTCTCTCTTCCTCTCAGACTCTCCTCCGTCCTTCTTTCGCTCTTTCTTCCCTTCTTATTTGAAATTCCTCGCGACTGTCCCGTGACGCCGCAACGCTAGCGAGCGATCGTCAGGGCATCCTCACGCCACCCAGTCACTGACCTCAACGCCGCGACGCCGAGACATCACAAGGGAGGACGTCACGACGTTAGGGTTGGGATCTCCAATCTACTACTTCAAGCCTCCGCACAGCCTCCAAATGTCGTCGTCCGCACAACCTCCAAATTCCATTGTTTTCACCTGAAATGTACAAGAAGCCTAGTATCAAATATAAGGCAATAAACACACTTATTATTATATGAAATAAACCCAAAACATGATAAAATGTGGGTATATGATGATTGTTTCGAGCACTCATCATTAATTTCTAACTTAGCCTCTTGCTTGTCCCTAAGCAAGAAACAGACTCGTAACAAAACACACAAGAAAACTGACACACCAAAATGCCTACGACATGAGTGTAATATACATGACGCCAACCAAGAGGGTAAAAATGAAATCAAACTATAAATTTCTAAAATCATGGAATCCTTAAGGTTGTGCAACTTTCTAAGGAATTTAGTTGAGCAAGGTCAGGTTAACCAAGTAACTAAACCCCCCAAGTTTTCAATGGCCTTTTCTGGAAGTCTATGTGCAGCTGTTTCATGATCTCCAACATATACCTAGGGTCTAGTACCCCCAAACTTGAAGTCCACTCACTCATTTGAAAGACTCTAACCACATAAAGATAAGAACGCACCCTTTTTATTCACGTAATACCTAAGTATGCAAGAATGCTAGTGCCTATAGGTTTCAACGGAGTGTTCCTGTAGTGGGGATCCATTAGTGATTCTACCAAGCCGTTAAGGGCACCGGCATTTAGTTCCCCTCGAACTTCACCCCGAACACTCAACCAAACCTAAAGGCCCTAGACTGTGGGAAGGATCCATCCTCTGTCCTATGTAATGGACAGTGAAGTCAATGGCTCCCGGCTAGTTGGCTCAGGGAATTAGGCTTTGAAAGGCCCCTCGGACTATGCCCGGGATTCCGATTGGAAACTCCCACTTATTTTATCCACAAACGTCTAGTTGATCTTTTTTTTTACTTTAATTTGGGGCTTTAGGGCAATCCTCTTTTTCAAAGGTGTCCCATCACTTAGGTGTTAGAAATCCTCCAAGCTCGTAGAATCCTTATAACCAAGGTCCGAAGCCTTGATATACCCTGGAGATCACCAGTGTGTGTGTGCAATAAACTACTTGGGAAATGGCTTTGGCGTGCAAAGGATGACTAAACTAAATCACCCTAACCTTTCTGGTACACCGTTCAAGATCATGGCACAACCTAAGGGTCCCTTTTCACTTTTTGCCCGTTCTTTTTGAAAAATTTTGGATCAAATTGACCTCCCATTAGCGATCATGGCATCCACTCACACACAATACCTAAAACAAACCTAAAGCACACAATACTGTGAAAACAACCTAAAACACGCAAACATAAAAAATTGTATATAAAAACAAAGACATATGCAACCTAAACACATAAAAAAAATTAAAACAAACTAAACACAAAAAAACAAATGAAAACAGAAAACCAAACCAAACAGAAAACAAAACCAATCATCCATACTCCAAACAAAATGGACAAGCATATCCCCAATATCAAGTAAAACATCATATGAGGGTGGAGGGAACTCCCCTAGTGATCACTCGGATCACTACGGTGGTGGTGGCGGCAGTATGTGAAAGGCGAGGAGCTGGGCAAGCTTGTAACATCCCGAAATATACCCTAGTTGTTTTCAACATGTTTAGGGTATTTTGTAAGCAAAATTGAATTTTTCGTAAATTTAATTCGAAAATATGGAAAGTTAGAAACCCGAAAATTTTATACAATTAAAGGACAAAATCGTAAATTGTCCAAAAGGTATCAAAGACATGGGTTAATATGATTGGGAGGCCAAAGTATAAATAATAAGAATCAGAATGTAATAAATGGAAGTCGGAGGACTAAAAAGTTAACAATAAAAAACCTTTAATTACAAATAGATGTGGGGAGAGACCAAAAATGCATTTTGGTCTCCAAACAAGCAAGAGGTCTAATGGGAAGGAGAGAAAAGGGAAGGAGAAGAAGAGGAAGGAGAAGAAGAGGAAGAATAGAGATCAAGCTGGTTATGGATTCGCATACATGACTTGGTATGATTTTCAGACAAGACTCTTGGGTATGATTGTTAGGTTAGCCTTGAAGAGGTAAATTCGGTTCCTTTTCTAGGGTTTTGTTAGGAACCCATCCTAACCTAGAATTAAGGGAAGTTTGCTGAAAATCCCTAGTTGATCAGACTAATTATGGAATCCTTCACAATTCTAAAGTTTTATAGAATTTGGTGAATCTTTTGACTTCTTTGTCTAATTAAAAGTATTGGGGAGTTGTTTAGAGGGATTCCATGTTAGTTTTGATGAAGGATGTAATAGGAGTGGATCTATGGAAGAAAGTTCATGAAAAATGGGGTGAAAATACACATTCTGGGGCAATTTTCGGTGACATGTACCGGGTACACCCCGCATACGTACCGTACATGTTAGGTTCTCGTCATTAGCCAACATGTACCAAAGACATGTTAGGGGTGTACCGGTACATGTGATGCTCAAGCTTTGTTTCACCAGTTTTCTTATTTTAGACATATAACTCGGCTCATTTCTTATCCGGTTTGAGTGATTCAAGTGGCCACTAAAATAGGACTTAAAGAAGAACTAAACATATCAAATAGTTACCTTCTACCTCCCGACTTCATGTACCAAAAATTCAATTAAAGTGGGCCATGTGTGTTTACCCTCGTGATCAAGCCAGATCATAAAGTGAACCAGTTGTTTCGACGTTTTGAGTTCCGGTGCTCCGAATTGGGTGATTCCAGTTGGAATAGAACCCTTAGCACCTTAAATTTAAAAGAGTACAAAGAACCAGTATTAAATATGGATTCAAGGCATTGGAAAATGAGTATTTCAAACCGTCCCTCGGGAAAAATCGGTAAATTGACTAGTTGGCATAAAAATGCCATAACCTTAGTTTGGATGATCCAATTGGAATGATTCCAATTTCTAAGTAAAATGGATTCATAGAGGGACTAGAATGCATGAATGATGTGTGAATACATAGGCATTATACTACAAGTATATGAAATGCCATATGTAATAGTAACATGAAAAATATAGGAAATGCAAAATGCATAGCTGTGTTCATGAAACTTAAATATGATATGTAATATGAAAGCGAATTGACACGTGACCATGAACGTGAAATACAATATGTCATGAACACATAATGTGGCTAAGAATGCCCTATTATAAGATAGTAAGTTACTGAATTCATATAATTGTAAAACTACCTAAGACCATTTATTAAATGACACAAGACTCTCGGGTCCCGATTAGTGCTCCGACACTTCTGATTAGTACTTCGGTACTCCCGATTAGTGCTCCAAGATTCTCCGATTAGTGCTCCGCACTCGACAAGGTTCCTAAGACTCGATAAGTACTTCAGATTCTGACAAGGTTCTAAGATTCTCGATTAGTGCTCCTAAGACTTCGACAGAGATTTCCTGCATTCGATTAGTACTTCGACATTCCCCTGCTATGCTACGGCACTCCTGTCCTATTAAGTGCTATGGCACTCCTGTCCTGTTAAGTGCTACGGCACTCCTGTCCTGTTAAGTGCTACGACACTCCTATCCCGATTAGTGCTAATGACACTCCCGCTCAGCACTGAAATCCCGCTTTAGTGCTACGCACTTCCGTATCAGATAGTATCTTCAAATACTTATTATGTTGTGTCTTACACTTTTATTAGCACTGGTCTAGGTATTCTAATAGTTATATGATAATAACCTGAATAATGAATAAGAGTAAACAAAGGTGTATTGTTCTGATCTGTAATACCTACGGGTATTTCTGAATAGAATAAGTTCTGTAACTCCTACGGGAGTCTCGAATAAGCATAAATATAAGCCTGTTATATACATAAGCACTGGTATAATTCTATGATAAGAATGCTTGCAATTTCTGATATTTGTTCTTGTTATATGCTAAATATGAACTCAGACATGCATATTATATATGTTTCCCACTGCTTTAAAGCTTAGCACATGTGCTTTAATCCATGTAGGTACGTGGAGAAGTCGCCCAAGAACTTCCAGATTCTTCGTGCGGCCACACACGAGTAGGGTTCATCATCAGAGGTTTCAGACTCCGATCGCAATTGTAAATGTATAGTTTTTTGAATATGTAAATGGGACTCAAGATAAAGACAGTGTGACATCAGAACACCACTACTTCGTGCGCTTTTATTTTGGACTATCAGACATGATATGTTAATATATTATAAAAAGCTCGATGGCGTCAATGTCTAATTGCTGCGTAAAGAGTCCCAATATACGGGTCTCGCTGGCCCCGAAACCGTTCGGGATCCGCCAACCGTGTTAGGCCGGGAATCCGGGCGTGACAAAGCCGCTTATCGATGGACTCATCGCCGCTGCATCGGTTACCCGGTCGCGCATGACGGTGTTCTCCGTGGTCCTACCTAAGCGTGTCCATGTCCTGGTTGATGGAGACCTGGTGTTCTTGGGTCTCATCCCACTACGCATCAAATCGGGCTGTCAGGTCATGGACCTAGTCTTCCAATGTACTGGAAGGACTGACAAGGTCCTCCTCCTGGGATACGGCGGCTGGTTGTGTGGATGATCGTTTCGCTCTCCCAGGACCCGCTGATCCTAAACCCAGATTGCAGGCTCCAAGCCTGCCCTCATCCTGAGGGATCATTGCTCGACCATATACTCTCCTCAGTCTTGGTACACCCAAATAGTCTTCTTAGCTCATTATCGCTTGATCGCAGTGAACGTTTCTATCAGTTCTCTAAGGAAACCTTTACTTTCTCGCAGTTGTCCATAAATGAGGAAGGGGTGTTTGAGATTCATCTTAACATCTTTGTTATAGAGGATTGCATCCTCTATAACCTAACCAACATCAAATGGGATGTCTTGGATGATGCATAGTTTAGCAAGGCCCTTTTTGCCGTCACTTCGCACACATTGGTCGTCGGGATGAGACGTGATGTGATGAAGTGGTACATACTCTTAGAATGTAGCTAAGTTTTTGGCCTCAAGTGTGCATCGAGTGCCCTTCATTGTTTAGTTTCCATTCGCCTTGCCCATCGGTCAACATCCTAAGAACTTCGGGATAGTTGGGGGTTTCGTGGAGCCTATCATAGGCCTATAGTTAACCTAGCCAAGGTTATAGTGTTGATTGATAGAATTAACACTGTCTACTAAACCCGCTCACCCTCGAATTTTTCAAGACGTGGGCAAACAATTGGCATAGAATTCCGTACCACCATTGTGGTAACCGACCTCGGGGGTTGCAAAAGCGCCCTCCATCCCTTATTCACAATGGTTTTGCGAAAGAAATCGTCGGGGTGGTGAAACCCCTTCTCCTTAATGAAGGATCGGTTCTTCGAGATTAGGCCGAATTTCTTGACCGCACTCGCATTGACGAACTTCTCATGATCGGGCTCTTCAATTGCTCCTAGCTTCTTCGAGCTTAATTTCGCTACCGACATTGGTCACTGGTTTCAGGGTAAGTACTGGATGCTATTTTAGGCTTCAATAAAACTCTAACTCGGCCTCCAAACCCCTAGTGTGATAACACTCTACCGAAATACCTAATAAAATCACTCAAATCTCACTTAGGCAAAAAATCAAACACCTAGTATGCACTACGTGAGATATTGTTCTTGGCTCAAACCTAAGGCTTCTGTAACCACCAACCACTCACAGGGTTCCTTCTCTAACACAACCAACCCACGAACCCCAATACAAATCAAATCTACACCTGAACTTACCCGAAATCCAGACCGTAAAAAGATATCAAAATGATGGTGGAACTATGGGGTTTTCAGATCTAGAAGTGTGCATAGGACTTTGGGAGATGCTAAAATCAGTTGGTACAAGGTTGGATGGGGGTTGGCTGTTGCACTTGCAAAAACCAAAGAGAGAAAGTTAGGGTTCAAGTTTGTTAGATCTGAGAATATGGACATTCATGTTCATAAAGCGTGACAACGCCGTGACGCTCTCGTTAAACGCTACGACGTTCCCAAAAGTCACACTTCAACCGTCGCAGACATTGAGATCCAACGTCGTGACGTTCCAAAGAGTGGAAATTCCAACATCGCGACATTCCCGAGAGTGGAAATTCCAACGTCGCGACGTTCCCGAGAGTAGCTCAAAACCATTTTACCAACGTCGCGACGTTGGTTTCCACTTTTCCTTAATGTAGCGACGTTACAAAGAGGGTGAATTCCTACTTTTGATACATAAATTTTCAAGTCAAGGTGGACTCATCGAGGTCTGCATCCCTTTGCCTAACCTTGAAGCATATTTCTCTAACTATCTCTCTGACACCGCTTCGATCTCGGAGCCTGAAAACACAACAACACACAATGCGATTAGGTTAAGTTTAATGTATTCGAGAAAATTTCCATCTTAAAATAATTGAAAGTATTCAAAACTACACTAATGAGTTACAAAATTCAAAATGCTTGGGTTGCCTCCTAATTAGCGCTTTATTTAATGTCGTTAACTTGACTTCCCTGAATCTCAATGTTCTCGAGACTAAGGGACTGCTCGAATTCCTTACTACACTATTTCCGGTGTGCTTAGATTGATGGCCTACTTGCTTGCATGAAAGTCGCTCCAGTATGGCTTCAATCACCATTGTGCATTGACTTTAAATCTCCCTTCTCTGGGAGCATGAGATCTCCCACCCCTTCGTAAGGAAAAAACTTGAGTCACGATAAATGGTCCCGACCACCTCGACTTTAATTTACCTATTAAGAGCTTGAGTCATGAGTTAAATAAGAGGACTCATTGACCTGGCTCAAACTCTTTCCTTACAATATGTTTATTGTTCCAGGCTTTCGTCTTTTCTTTATAGATCTTAGCATTTTCAGAATTTCATTGCAAAACTCTTTAATTCATTGAGTCAGAGATGCTTTCACCGGCCACCTTATCATTCATATTCAATTGTCCAGTTGCCCAGTATGCTCTGTGTTCTAATTCCACATGCAAGTGGCACGCTTTCCCAAATACAAGCATGAATGGTGACATCCTTAGGGGTGTCTTGAATGCTGTTCTATAGGCCTAGAGTGCATCATCTATCTTTTTCGCCTAATCTTTCTTCGAGCTATTGACCGTTTTCTCTAAGATAAATTTGATTTCTGTTTGACACCTCTGCTTGGCCATTAGTCTATGGGTGGTATGCAAGTGTTGTACGATGATGAATACCATATTTTTCTCATAACGTTGTATACAAGCTTATTGCAGAAGTGTGTTCCTCCATCCGTAATCAACACCCGTGGAGTTCCAAACTAGGTGAATATATGACTGCGAAGGAACTTTGATACTACTCTGGCATCATTAGTTCGTAGGCATGGCTTCACCCATTCGAAACGTAGTCTACTGCTAGAGAATGTATAAGCTGCTGAATGACAGCGAAAAGGCCCTATAAAATCCATCCTCTATATATCAAACAAGCCTAAAATGGATTGCAAGGGCTACTCATCTCGCTTTTGATATGTCTTTATTCTTCGCATTTATCACGTAGACACACCAACTCCGGTGAGCATCCTCAATAGGGTGGGCTAATAGAATCCCGATTGAAGTACCTTGTAGTTGTTATACCTCTAAAGTGCCCCTACATGCTAGAGTGTGGCAATGATTTCATACTTTCCATTTCTCCCTTGGGATACATCTTCTTATCACCTGACGCAAGACAATGCTTATAATAGCATAGGCCTCCTGGAAGTAGTAGTTGTCTGCGGCAAAAATCTCATCTTCTGCTGATAATTGAACTCTGATGGAAGCACTCTTGCCACTAAGTAGTTCACATAGTCGACGAACCAAGGTACTGGCTTTATGTCTTCAATCGCCAAGAGTTGTTTGTCGAGAAATCATCATTGATCTCGAATTTCTTTACTCCTAATTAATGAGAAAAAGATATCGGCTACTAGATTTCTTTCTTTCCTTTCTTATCTTTAATTTCCAAATCAAACTCTTGCAGTAGTAACACCCACCTTATCAATCTTGGTTTCGCGTCCTTCTAAGTCATCAGGTACTTTATGGCCGAATGGTCAGTGTGCACTATTACCTTGTTACCAATCAAGTACGACCGGAAATTGTCAAACACAAAAACAATTTCCAAAAGCTCTTTTCAGTTCTTGCATAATTTAGTTGCGCATCATTCAACGTCCGACTCGCGTAATAGACAACTTGAAATGTTCTTTCCTCTGGCCCAAGAGTCACTCTATCACGTAGTCGCCGCTGCACATTAGTTCAAAAGGAAGATTCCAAATTCAAGGCCACAACAGGTGCTGACACCAATTTCTCTTTTAGAAACAAGAACGCTTTGTATATCGATCATCAACTCAAAGGCGCTCCTTGAACAATCGATTCGACAAGGGTTTGGGCTATTTGGGAGAAATCTCATAAATCTCCCCAGAATCCCGCTGCATCTGTGAAGCTCTTATTCCTTTTACTTAAGATGGGGAGGTAGTTTCTATTGTTTCACCTTGGCTTTATCTACCTAAATTCGTTTTGAGATCCTGCCTCAAAGATAAGCCTTCCTTCACCATGAAGGGCACTTTCCTAATTCAAGACAAGGTTATTTTCCCCTACATTCTCATTAGTGCCTATCTCGTGCCCTCAAGAAAATTATCAAAGGACTTCCTTAACATGTAGAAATCCATCCATAAATACCCCAATTAGTTTTCCACCAGCGTTCAGAATATAGCCATCATCCAACATTGAAACGTGCCGGTAAGCATAACCTAAAGGGCATTCGGGCCTAATGCGAACGTGTGCATTCATACGGCACGTGAATGTTGTTTTCTCTTAGTCCTCTGCTGATATAGTGATCTGGTTATAGCCCGAATACCCATCCAAGAAATAGTAATACTCATGCCCTGCCAGCCTGTCTAGCATCTATTCCAAAAACTAAGGGAAAATAATCTTTCTATTGCCTGATCAATTTTCATAACAAAAATCTCCACCTCAGAACTGCTCTGTAGCAGCACCCCATTATTTTATGTCTTTATCCCTATGCTCCTTCCCTTTTCGAACAAACTAGACCGGGCTTACACATCTGACTTTCCAAATGGATAGATCACCCGAAAGATCTAACCACTTCAATACTTCTTTCTTACTACTCCTTCATTGTCAGTTATCTTCCAGCCCACTAAAGGTTTGTGCCCATCCCCACCGTGATCCTGCATACACATGAGGGCGGATCCTTCAAATCGGCTAGAGACCATCCAATAGCATCTTTTTGATCTCGAAGTACTCTCAAAAGCTTATATTCTTCCACTTCTGTCAAAGATGCTGATATGATTAATGGTAAGGCTGGATCGCATTCCCCAGATACAAACATACCTCGCGATTACAGTGACTTTGTCTAACTCGTGGTGGCCAGCCAATCAAGGCACTCAAGACCAGTGTGCCTCCCAGCCGTCTCATAATACTTTCTTCACTCATTGGAAGGAGTCCATCCATTTCACATACTCTCGCCACCCCGGGCCTCCTTATCATTCAGACAAAGCCAGTCTCGTGCGGTCAATAAACCATTTCGCTGTATTATTCGTCAGCTTCTACTACCTCTATCATAAAACATACATCGCTCTCTGCTGGATGCCGCACAGCATTAAATACACTAAATCTGACCTCATTATCTTGCACTCTTAATTTTAGTTCTCCCTTCTGCACATCAATCATAGTCCAACCAGTTGCTAGAAATGGTCTACCCAGTACAATGGGTATCTCCTTATCTTCCTCCATATCCAACACTATGAAATCAAATAGGGTTAGATAAACTTAGGCACTTTAGTAGCACATCTTCTATCACCCCGAGGATGTTTCAATGATCTATCTCACTAGTTGTAGGGTGACAATCAGGGTCTAGCTCACCTAACCCCGCAAACGAAATGGGTAAGGGCATGAGGTTGACACCGTCCCAAGTCACATAAGGCTCTCTCAAGATTGAAGTTCCCCATTCATACTGACGCTGGGTTACCCGGGTCCTTCAGCTTCTATGGTAATTTCCTCTAAAGTATAGCACTACATTCCTCAATAAGGTTCATTGTCTCAAAATCCAATAACCTTCTTTTCCTTGACAATATATCTTTCATAAATTTAACATAGTTGGGCATCTATTCTAATGTATCTACTAACGGAATGTTGATATGTAGTTTCTTAAACACTTCCATGAATTTGGTAAACTACTTATCCAATTTATTCTTCTTCAAAAGCTGAGGATATGGGACTGGTACAAAGGGTTCATCTCAGAATCACCGTTTCGCCTCCCTTTCCTTTCATCCGATTTCATCACTCTTCTCTCGCCCCTTAGACTAGTGCATATGATTTACTAAATTGCTCAGGACCTTTGTGTCCGTACCTCCCACTGCCTTCCTCGATATCAGCCTATCCCTAGGTCACTGGTTACTATTAGTAGCCATATCCTCCAGGATTCCATACGCTTGGTATATAGTCTTTCTTCATCGCGCTCTACTCAAGCAACCAGAATTCATTTCGTAGAATCACTCGTAATTACTGTGTGCTGTGTGGATCGCATCCATCTTAGTTATCAGGCTCATGATGTGGACACCTCCTCAATGTCAGCCATGAAATCTCTCCTAGGCCTGGGAACTAAGTTCTCCCCCTCAAACTTTCTAAAAGTGTTAATCTCTTACACCTGATGTGTAATCTTTGAGGGTGGGAAAATTTTGGTCATAAATTTCTGCACCAAAACATTCCATGAGGTAATGGAATCTGGTGGTTAGCTCTATCACCCAGTGAGAGCGGGAACAATCTCAATCTAAGCGTTTATTCTGTTACTACATTGTATTTGATCGTGTCGCATACTTCAATGAAGTTTGTTAAATGCGTGTTCGGATTCTCACTTGGTAGCCCGTGGAATTGTATAATGTTACCCATGTGGTTATCAGGCTCGAAATTGTTCTACCTGAACGGGCGGCTCCTTATATAGCAATCAATGCACGCGGTAATGCAAACTTTTATAGCAACATAAAAGGATCATCTGGCTATATAAACCGTCCGGGCATAATCCTACCATTATTCCCATCTCTGTCCCCTCATGGGCTCGCTTTGCTCTTTACCCCGATTCGCCTCTTCCCTTGCTCATGACCGTGATTTCTCTTAGTGCGCTCTTTGTTCTCTTACGAATCGGCTTGGTCTCTCTCCGGCCCGTGATCGAACTGAGTGGGCCTGGGCCACCCGCCTCGCAGCACACACATAAACCTTTACTGCAATCACACACAAAAACAACAGAGACCAAATTACAAGCACTTGTGTAAACATAATAAAATAAAAAGAATTCCATAGTAATATCTAACTGCGCTATTGTCAATATCAACACGAAACTTCTCCCCGACAACGGCGCCAAAAACTTGATGAGCTTCGGATAGGTTTTGTAAAATTATAATGTAAACATTTAAATTCCGCACGCCGCAAGTATGCACGTCGAGGTTACGTAAAATAGTGGTTGTCAAGTGTCTTTCCCACAAGGAGAAGTGTGTTGAATATCGAAATTGGCTCTAGAATATTATCCAAATCTCAAACTCAAGTGAATTATGGCTAATATAACAAAAAGCTGATCCTAAACGAATTGTTAACTCAATTACCTAGACTAGATTTTGCCTCCCTCGCCACACACTCAATGGATTATAATCTAGATAAAATCGATCATTCAAGACATTAACGACCACGCCGGTAGGGTTGATCGTGCTTTACTTGTGATATCCTCTCTCGAGGTATATTCGCTCATTCGCTAGTGGTTTATTACATCTCTTCATCAACCCTAAACTCCAGATGCTCAATGATTAAATCCTAATTGCAACACTTGGAATCGGGAGATCTCTACTCTGCAATTTACCAAGTGTCACTCTACTTAGATCCTCAGGAACCTTTATCTCTCGATCTCAGATTCCAGGCAAGAGCATGTTAATGTTGGCCAAACACCACCATGTAGATAATTAACAGAAAATAGAGCAAGTAGACATTAGATCCATGGATATATTGAATGAAACCGAATTAATAACTAATCCATGTGAATGTAATAAGGGTACACCAAAAACCCTAAAAATAATACTAAAACATCATGTTGTTCATTACAATCATTTAGTTTTTAATCAATAGGAGTTCGAGAAAGAAAATACAAATACTGGAATCACAGGATCTCTCGAATCATGTCGGCGTCTTCTTTTCCCTCCTCGCACCTCTCCTCCGTCCTCCTTTTCGTTCTTTTCTTCCCCCTCTTATTTGAAATTCTCGCTAACCAAGTCCTGGTGACGTCGCGACGTCGTAACGTTGTAACGTTGGGCTACTAAGTTGTCTAACCTCAACGTCGCAACGTTGAGACGTCGCGAAAAGGAACATCACAACATTGGGGTGTCATTGATTAGTGCCCAACAAGTGCCATTGGAAATCTCGTTTATTGAGGTTTTGAGCACTTTTTGTGTACTAATCAACTTAATTAACCCGATTTGCACAATAAGGTCTCGGATATACTATTGATCTCATTTTGTGGCTATTTTTGTAGTTTTTGTAAGCTAGACTCGCCAAAATTATTGAGTCAACTCAAGCACGAAGAATCCGAGTTGAACTCAGTATTGCAGATCAGAAACCAGAGGAAAGAGGAATAGAAAACAGAAGAAAATGGGAATTCTGCAAAATTTTGTAGGGTTGCAAAAAATTTCGCAACCTGCTCTCCTGCTTTTGACCCGATTGTCCCCCGTTTGACCATTTTTGTAACTTTTCCTAAATACCTCCCTTCATGCATACGTATTCCATGTATTTTGGTTTGCTTGATTTGGGGGCTATATAAGCCCATTTGTACCCACTGTAAAGATATCTCTCATTCTGCATCACCTAATATAGAGACCTGGGCGGGAGTTTTCCCGCTTATTTTTTTTCTCTCAAGCCTTCTCGACCGCTAAACACTTCATGGATGACAACTCAAGGAATGGTTACTAACCATTTTCTCCTTGGAAGAGAAGGCCACGGGGCTATAGTTATGAGGTAAAACTGGTTCTCATGTTTTTAACGCAAGTATTTATTGGCATTTATGTTTCTATCTCACACTCTAGGTTTAAATCCCTTAGATGTACCTTGATTTCGACCAAGATTAAGTGTGTTTTGGTGGTTCAGTTGATGCTTATCGCTAGATCCACCGAGATCCGATTATTACTTGCCATTTATTTGTCACTGTAGGGTAGATCAAGGAGATAAATTTTCACTGTCCGGGAATATTTATGTTCAATAAATGCTATATTTCAAAAAGGAAAATTATTAGGGTTTAGTTTTTATAGCCAAATGAAGATCCGGCTCGGGAAATGACTATAGGTCATCCTCCCCAACGCGAGGAAAGGGACCCGAGGACCCTTCAGTTACCTTAGGACCTCAAACCCTATGGCCTGATGCTTCAAGGAGTTCTTGTTCACATTTTACTTCACTTTATTTTCAACCTACAAATCACCAACTCCCACTGTTTTTACAAAACCCCAAATCCAAATTGAAATCACCATTTTGAATCAACTGTTAGTCACTTACACAAAGAAAACCCATCCCTGTGTTCGACCCTAGAGTCATTATACTGCAGTAGCTATGCTACGCCAGTAGGAGGAATTTAGGTATAACTATTGTTGATTCCGGCATACCCTACCGTACATGCGAATCAGTCACGATGTTGGGATTGAAAACTCCAATCTACTACTTCAAGCCCCACACACCCAAAGCCATCATCCGCACAACCTCCCAATGTCAGCTGCTTTCACCTGAAATGCAAAGAAGCAGCATCAAATGTATATGATAAACACACTCTACTATTGTATGAAATGACCCAAAAACATGATAAACTGCAAGTATATGATGAGTATTTCGAGCACTCATCAAGGTCGAAGTACTCACGTCTGAGGACAATATCCATGCAAAGAACCCGCATTTCCATTATGATTACAAACCAGCCGGCTAAGGGAAATAAGCCGTTTGGGAAGAAGTTGTCGGAGTTCAAGGAAGGTCAAGGTAGAGACCGAAAGCGATCCCGTGATCAGTCACAAAAAAGGAGAGAGCTTTCACAATTCACCCCCCTAAACATCTCATACGAGAAATTATTGCCCATCATTAGCAACTTACCATGGTTCAAATGGCCTATATCAATCCAGATGGATCCTTCCCAAAGAAAAAAATCCTTGCGGTGCAGTTATCATAGAGATCATGGGCATGAGACTAATAGGTGTTGAAGCCTAAAGTTCTTGGTGGAAAAGCTTATCAAGGCTGGACACCTTGAGAGGTATGTCAAAGAAGATGACCACATAGAGGAATCAGGGCAAGAAGCAGACAGAGTTACAGCAGGAGCAGCAATCCCGTCAGAATCCAAACCAGCCATAAACTATATACTAGGCGTACCATCCGACCACTAAAGGTCAATCGGCTACCAATGTATAGCTCTCGAGAGCTACCATAGTTAAGGCTGTGGTGCCATCCACACATGTTGTTCTACATTTGTATGTATATATAAATTTTAGCATAAAAACAACCAAATTCACAAGTACGGATCACAAGCATTATAGTGCCTTTTAATTAAAACCCAAAGTATCATCCCATAGGGAAGGTGTGGTTTTAGCGAGGATCGAGCACTCGACTAGTGAAGTCGCTCATCATTCGAGCGAGCGGTGATTTGGAATGATGGTTAATTATAATTAAAACTAAATTAAACTAACCTAAAGCTTGAAACTCAACAAATGATTAGAGTTAAATGGAAGAAAACGTTAATGATTAACACTAGGACCGGTTGCATCCATTGGTGGGTTTATGACTTAAAACTATAAAATGCCAATTAACATGAATATATCCTTATGCTTACTCAAGGAACCGGATATGAGGTTCACACTCTCATGTCTCCCCTCGATTTCTCACACTTCATTCCTATTCTCCTTTCTGTCCTCTAGGTCCAAAAGTATGATACTGGTTCTATGGTGAATCAGTCCTTGGGAATTCTATTGGTCTCCTTTTGGTCCTTACAATAGAATATCCCTTTGGTTATGTCTGATCGACCTCCCTTTGGTCTTTATTATCTTCACATAAGATTTGAATGTTGTCCATCTTAATAAAATCCACCTAGTAATTAGCATTCCTAATTTCCTAGGTCTCTTTGATTAAGTTAAATTGATTTTAATAATTTGGGACACTAAAGGTAGAATCTTAACCTAAGGGAGGCCTACTATCACTCTAGAACCCCTTGAGCTCTAGGTTTCAATTTCACCCTCTAACGCACAACAATTAAGTAAAACCCTGAAAAATCCAAGATCCACAAACATACAACCTCAACATAAGCATGGATTCACACAAATTCCATTAAAAACCCTAAGTCTACCACCACTCTTCAACAACCAAATTCTAGGGATATTTTAGCCACTCATAGCAACCTCAAAACCCAAAAATACCATATTTGCACCAAATAAAGAATTGAAAGATTAAGAAATGATATAAAGTTAAGGAATACAAAACAGTTTTTAATCAATCCCAGTCCAAAACTCAGCTCCACTGCTATAAGATTTCCCCCAGCAGTTGGATCTTCCAATACACTTCCACAAATGAGCTCCAAATCCCATAAAAGTAAAACAAAATCAAAACCCCACGAGACTAAGAAGAAGAGAGGAGAAAACCTAAGAAGGGTGTTCTCCCGCCAAAACCGACCCCTTAATCAAGTCTAAAATACATATATTTATAGGCTTTGGAAAATGGGCCAATGATGGGCTCAAAAATTGCTTTTACTATTCCAACCCGACATCCTTTGCCTAGGCGAAGAATCCTTTGCCTAGGCGAAGAATCCTTCACCTAGGTGAACCAGAATGTGTATTTTTTTCTATCCTTCCTTTGCCTCGGCGAAGGGTAGCTACGCCTAGGCGAAGGCCTTCGCCTAGGTGAAGGTCTGCTACGCCTAGGCGAACCCGAGTGTAACAGAAATTGACCTTCTAACTTCAAACGATCATAACTCTCTCATCCGACCTCCAATTGCGATGATTTTGGTCTCTACAGAAAGATAAGAGAGAGTAAAATCTATCTATATCAAGATTGAAGTCATTGGAAGCCATTAGACTGAAAATGCTCCAAAACAGGGGTGCCGCATGTGGTGTTTTGAAAATCCTCCTCGACTTTTACAAGGCCGTATCTTTGTTCGAACTCCGACCAGGTCATATTGGACTCGTTGGAAAGCTTGAGATGTAGAAACCTTCCATCCATATCATGCTTGAAGTCATGGGAGGTCAAAGTGTAGAACCCAGAAATTCATATTTTTTGGCCCTCTTTATGCTATCTTTACTTCAAAATGTTCGCTAGGCGTAGGCTATCCTTCATGTCAATTAGCTCTTCTTTTACTTGATTTTCAATCATATCCTACAAAAAATTGCAGAATGGGGGGTTAGTGTAATATGGATGAATAAGGATGTGAATTAAGCATTTCAATTGTAAAAATACATGAAAAACCCACACAAAATGCATATATAATTCACACCAAACAATAAGGCAACCATAAAGAAACTAGTCCAATAGATGGCCCCATATCCTTTCCTCCTCACAACCCAATTGTGGTCATTAGCCCCATTATGATGCACTCGGTGCTCACCCCATTGGTCAGCTTTGATGCACAAGGTACTGATAGACCCCAGCTGCAAAGAGATTTATTAGAACTACCAAATTCTTCAAGCATAAGGAAGCTTTCCCTTAGGTATGCTGGGTCGGGCAAATCATTTCTCGGGGTTTTAATGGAAGAACTACTGTAACACTAGGAGATATCACGCCTCCTGTAAAGGCAAGGGCACCACTCATCAACTTTTATTCTCAATTGTCAAGGACTTGGGGCCTTACAACTCCATAATTGGGCGGGCCTGGCTGCACTCAATGAAGGTTGTCCCTTCGACCTACCACCAAATGGTTAGCTATTTGAATAACATTGGGCAGGTTGACCTTTTAAGCAATCAGTTAGCCACACGGCAATGTTACCAGCTATCTATGTAGGTGTTCAATTATTTGCATGTAAATAAATTTTGGCATAAAAACAACCAAATCCGCAAGTGTAAAGATCACAAGTAATATAATGGTTTTTTAATTAAAAACCCAAAGTGCGGAACCCAAAGGGAAAATTTTGTTTAAATGGGGATTAAGTACCTCGACTACTAAAGAATTTCACTATCTAAGTGATGTAACTGATTGGGATGGTGACTGATGATACTTAAAAGAGAATTAAACTAACCTAAATCTTGAAAATAAGCATATCAATGCAGTGAAATAGAAGAAAGACTCTAATGATTAATGCTAGGCCCGGCTGCATCCATTGGTGGGTTTATGACTTAAAATTGTAAAATACCGATTAACATGAATATATCCTGATATTTACCCAAGGAACCCGATGACAGAGAGTTCACACTCTCAGTTTTCCTCTCGATTTCTCACATCATTCCTATTCTCCTTTATGTCCTTCTAGTCCAAAATTATGATATCAAGTTATATGGAATCATCTCCGGAATTCTATGGGTCTCCTTTCGGTCCTTGCAATAGAATATCCCGGGTTATGTTCCGATCAATCTCCTTTCAATCCTTACGATCTTTACATAATATTGAATGATGTCCATCTTAATAAAATCCACCTAGTACTAGGCATTTCTAATTTCCTAGGTCTCTTTGATTAAGTTAAATTGATTTCAATAATTTTAGTACATTAAAGGTAGAAATTAATCCCAAGGATATTGCTTCTACTATCACTCTAGAACCCTGAAGCCTCTAGCTCTAAATTTCACCCTTTACAACACAATAATTAAGTAAACCCTGAAAAATCCAAGATCCACAAACATACAACCTCATCACAATCATGGATTCACAAAAATCTTTTAATAAAAGCCCAAGGTCTACCACCAATTTCAACAACTAGCCCTAGGGGAGAAATTAGCCACTCATGGCAACCTTAAAACCCAACAATATCATATTTGCATGTAATATAATACTGAAAGATTAAGAATAAAAGCAGAGTTAAGGAATACAAAACAAATGTGTACTTAATCCAGTCCAAAACTCAGCTCTACTGCTACAAGATGTCCCCAAACAAAGCTTGATCTTCCAAAACAAATTTCCAAAAAATGAGCGAGCTCAAAATCATGTAAAACTAAAAACCTAGAAAAACTAAACCTAGAGAGAAAAACCCTAGAAATGGAAGTGTGGTCGCCTCTTCTCAAGGTTGCCTCCTCTTTAGGTCGAAAATAGGTGTGGTATATATACCCCTTGGGAAATAGGCCAATGATTGGGCTAAAGAAGGGGATATTTGTATTCCAGCCCGACATTCTTCGCCTACACGAACTGAGCTTCGCCTAGGCGAAGACACATGTCTTCTTCTACTATGATGGTCCTTTACTGGGCGAGGAAGCTACACAGCGAACCCTTGCCTCCAGGTGAGTTGGAGTTACTTCAGGACAACTAGCAATTCTTCCACGATTCTTCGCAGTGGTCACTAGCTCGCCTAGTCAAACTATGTCTACGCCTAGGCGAACCTCTACTCTTAGACGAACTCAAAATGTTCTCCTTCAAATCTTGCCTTCTTGCTCTAGTTCTGCCTTCATGTCATTAAGCTCTTCTTTTGCTTGTGTTTTCCTTCATGTTCTGCAAAACATTGCAGAATGGGAAATTAGTGTAATATTAATGAATAGGGTGTGAATTAGGCATTTGGGTTATAGAAAATACATGGCTTACACTCAAAATGTATATATAATTCACACGAACAACACCCCAAAAACTTAACATTTGCTTGTCTCGAAGCAAAAACAAAGATTTCTGATTTTGACTTATTAAAGATAAAACAAACGCGTGAGTCCATAGAGATATAAACCTTTACAATGTTTTGCCTCATGAATTATGCATTCCTAACACTTGAATAATATTTCAAGATAATGTTCTTTAAAACTAATAAGACCCTGAGATGGAATGCACCTGGTCAGGTTACATTACGATATGCGATCTACGCATATTACTCCCGAGTGTAGTTTAGATGAAAACATAAAAATGCATCTGATAAAGGATCTCTCTCACTCTAAATTTCCATGAATGCGAGTGACTAAGACTTTATAGGGTTGTAGCATACCATTCTCCACTAATGTAGGCATTACTATTAGGATAAATAGGTCTTTGCTGAGTTTGTAGTGTATGGCTAGGAGTGAGAGGGTAGTTTAAATAAGTCATTTAGGTTTGGCTTTACCCCGAAACACTTTCGACACACTTTCCTTTATGTTCATGTGCTTCATCCTTTAAAATTTCACTATATCTCAAATTGAGTAATGAAAACTCAACCCCATTAGCATCATTGTGCTTTCCATATTGTTTCAACCCTAAACTTGATTGTTTTTATCTCTTATCAAAAGTCACGAAAATTTTTGCTTTTCTTAACATCGAATGGGATCAGTTCAATATTAAACCTCTTTAAGCTTTCTACCAACCCCGTGTAACGAGTTTTAGGTCAATAACTCCTAGACCAGTTAGTCTTAGGGTATTAGGTGTTAAAACACCCCTACGGACTTAGTGGCTCAAGGTAAGAAGGCTATGAGGTTAAATTTTCTCCTTCTTGAGTTCTTTTCTTCTTTGCACTTTTCTAACTATTTTTCTTTCCTTGCTTTTTTCAAACAACCCTTCCTTGGCATTTTGTGTTGAACAACCCCTCTTCATTCAATCATTCCCAACCAACTCATCTTCCTCCACGATGTATGCTTTATACATGACATATTAGGGTAAATGAGTTCTTGGTGAAGGATAAAATAAAAGGATCCGGGTGTTCGTTCTTAGTTTTTCAAGATAAAGCATAGAAAGCTATACGGCTTCCAAAACGGGGTAACTATGGACTAATGCATAGCAGGGTAGGCTAGGAAGGCTGGCTTGATTCTAAGGATGGTCTATACCATTTCCCAAAAATGTGATACCTAGGATTTCGCCTCAAATGGTAATTAAACAAGTTCTAAGGTCTTATGAGATCTAAACATTATGATTCCCTAATTTTTATCTAAACTAGCATGATTGGTGAACAAGGGTACAAGAGACTTGTGCTTAGTTTTGTGAAAACCTATAGCTAGATGTGCGGTTATTATGATCTGACCAATTCGGTTTTTAGATCAACTATCTCTGACATTATTCAAATGTAAAGAATGACATAATTATTTATCATCATAGGCATGCCAACTGTTTCACATCAGACCCACAAGAGAAAAACAAAACTATTTAAAGTTTTTAAAAAAATTTCAAAATTCTACGTCGTGGCATGAAAGCTCAAACACTAATTAGACGGCATTAAAGCTCGACAATTTATACAGAAATGTATATAATGGGTAAATAGTCTTGTCAGAGAAATTGGACCAATTCATGAATCAGATCATTCCCATAATGTAATTAAGAACTAACTAACAAACACACCAAAAAAACTAACAACTAAACAAAGAAAAGATAATCTTAAAATGAAAATCAAAATATTCAAAAACAATAAAATATCCAAAAATAGTAATTATAGTCAGGAATTATTTTTCGGGGTGCAAGTATATGCAAAAAAAGTAATATGCGGGGAAAACACCCCCAAACATGAGACAAGCATTGTCCCCAGTGAAAAATATAATCATGATGGTGAAAAAAGACTCCCCTCATAAAGTAGGTTGATCATGGTTCGAAAAATGGTCCTTTGCGGGGTAGTCTGTGGTGCTGGAGCAGTTAGGGGCCAAATAAGAAGTTGGAATACTGGTGGAGGCTATGGTGGTGCAGCTGATGATGATGCTGCTCCATGGTAGAATTGCATCATGCTGACCATGTATGCTGTGTTGTGCTTCAAATGGTCCACCTACTGCTTACGTGCTAGTTCATCTTGGAGAGTCGAGAGCTAGAATGCGGCCGGAGCACATCCCGAAGGTCGGCCTCGGGATCCTCGTCCTCGAAATCCCCCTTGCTCTGCTCTAGTGCATCTTCATCATCTTAGATCCTCCATATTATCCTGAAGCCTTGACTTTTGATTTAGGTAATGATAATGGGAGTCGATCGGTGTTTTCTCCTCATACTCAGTATCGATACCTGGTAATCTGACATAAGCGGAGTAATGAGAGGGTGGACTATAATCTAATCTGACGCCCTTAGGTGGATCGATAAGCCCCTCTCAATAACATGCCCGACATCAAATTTGATGCCCCGAGTGATTTCATATAGCAAGATGGTCTTGTCCTTGGTAACCGTGGTCAAATGAAGATTCGGCTTGATTTGGCATAGAGAAAATTGTATCAGACTTTCGCGACAGGTGTGAGGGTCTTCATTTGAAATATCGACACCTTTTATGTGGATGGATGGCACTTCCAAACTCCCTTTGCCCCTAGTGAGGACTCTCATGAGACGCTGGTAGTCCATGTTGTGAAATATATAATTAAATGTAAACCGTAGTCGTCATCTACCAGATTATAAAGCCGATTTATCAATGTCGCGCTGAAATCAACCCATTTACCCCAAACATATAATGTGGATCCAACCCAAAACCTCAGGTTGGAGTGGAACTCGCAAACTATTAGAGCTATCCCAGGTGGGGGATGCTCACATAAACTCGTCCACCCCTTCTCCTGAATCGAAAAGTTGAAGTAAGCATTTGAGTTCGAGATACCCTGCTTAGGGACAAAGGTCCCTTTGAATAGAGAATAGTGGTAAAGCCACTCGGCGTCTGATTAGTGCCCAAAAAGTACTATTTTGAGCCCTATTTATTATAGGTTTTGAGCACTTTTTGTGTACTAATCAACAATTAACGGTTTACTATTAAGATTCAGGCTATTCTACTGATCACATTTTATGGCTAATTTTGTAGTTTTTGCAAGCTATTAATGCCAAATTTGTTTAATCGATCCAAGCATGAAGAATTCGAGTGGAACTCAACATTGCAGATCAGAAACCAGAAAGAACGAAGAGTAGAAAAAGCTAGAAAATCGAGCAGCTTCGCATAAGAGTGCAAAAATGCTAGAAAATCGAGCAGCTTCGCAGAAGATTGCGAAAATGCTTCTTGTGTTTTTTTCTCTGTTGACCTCCCGTTTGACTTCTTTTTTGTGTTTTTTCCCATTTTACCCTTCATGTATTATGGGTATTGAGGGTATTTTTGTATTTTTGCTTATTTGAGCACTATATAAGCTCAAACCCAGGCCTTGCTGGGAGACATCCTGATTTTTCTCCTTCTTTGGAATCTGAGGGGCGGGCGGGGAGTTTTCACGTCATCTTCTCTTCTCTCATTTCTTTCCTTTCTCTCATTTTCTTGGGCGCCAAACGCATCCCTGAGGGATGACAGCTCGGAGGATGCTTGGCTAGACCACTTCCCTACTTTGGAGGAGGGATGTTGGAATTTAGGGTTTTGGTGCTTGTTGGTTCTCTTGTTTTTTAGCATAAGTTTTATTGGCATTTATGCTCTGTTCTCCTCTAGGTTAGAATCTCTTAAATGTACCTTGATTAACCTGTATTTGGCAAGCTTTTAGGGTTCAATGGATGCTTATTGCTAGATCCACTGAGATTCATTAGTTACCTTCTATTAGTTACTGTATGGTAGATTTAGGGGATGTGTTCTTCTTGTCCGGGAGCATTTTTGCTTATTAAATGCTATATTTCAAAAGGAAAAATTATTAGGGTTCAGTTTTGATCGCCAAATGAAGATCCGGTTCGGGAAATGACTATAGGTCATCCACCCCAACGCAAGGAAAAGGACCCGAGAACCTCTCATTTACCTTAGGACCTCAACCCCAGTAGCTCGATGCTTCAAGGAGTTCTTTTTCATATTTTACTTTAGTTTATTTTTTAGTGCACGCAAACCATTCCTCCCTTTGTTTTTACAAAACCCCAAATCCAATTGAAATTCACCTTTTGAACAGCGCAACTCATTTACTGAAAACCCATCCACTGTGTTCGACCTTAGAGCCACTATCTTTATGATAAGTATGCTCTGACAATAGGAAGAATTGAGTTATAAATTTTGTTGGTCCGTACAACCTCGCATTATACATGAATCAAATGGCGCGGAATTACCATTCTTGCTTCAGCCTCTTGCTCATTCGCGACTATCGGAGAAGGAGGCCGGACGGACCAGAGTCATCTAGTTCGAGGTACAAGGCCCCGGCTCCCTGTTTAGGGTCAGTTGATTACCTACCCCACGGATCATCCTGCCACATTATCTAGCGAGCCTTCTTCCATTCCGGCCCCATTATAGGCAATTTCGATTGCAGTACCAGGGAAGTGCACTGCGAGACATATTATGATTTTCCAACCTTTGTTGCCTATCCCGAGCTCAGAGATTCTATGAGGCTTTGTGCGAAGTACTCCACAGGCCTTTTATGACCCTTTGATTCTTCTACCCCAGGTGGTCATGATTTCTACCATACCATGACATCTAGGAGGGTACCTCATCCTCTTTATTATCCATTTCTCGATTGATGAACAACTGAGGACATAGCCCCCTTGATATTGCTAGGTGCATTTCCATTTCCACTCTTTGTCCTAGCTTGACTCGGTGACCTACAGTACATTCGCCACTTGCCTAGAGATGGTTCCATATTATCGAGACGTGCTTGGCGGGATATGTACTTTTCAGGAGCGGCTTCCTCAGGAGCATGCTCATATCGACCGCCTCTTGCGGTCCGACATCTTTATCCCGGCATAATAATGCCGTGAAGAGGAGCTATTACGGGCTCTATACCGCATTTATGAGGGTTAGTGGTTCAGCCCTGCTGAGCTCTTCATGACACCCTTGTTCCACTTTGAGGACAAGGTCCGCCAAACGTCCGGCGAGTTCACACCTATTGTTCAGGGGGCTACTATGCCGGTGTTAGAGCATTGGGTTTTCCTGCTTTGACCACAGATTGGAGCAGTCGAGATTGCAAAGGCGTTTTACTATTGTGAGGTGGTCGCGTGCCCCGTGTAACACCCCCGCATCGGAGGCGTAGGCGGGGACATAGCGATTAACCGTCCTGAAGGATCGAGGAGAACTGATTGTACCACGGCGGCTCAATAATCAACGCTCCATTACCATCCGTCACTGCACCTCCGGTATCTCCGGTACTGCAGCGTCGGATGGACTAAGCCTCGGCTCCACCCACCATGACATATTTATATATCCACTTGGGATTTTCTCGCTATTATGGATGCAGTCCGCACCTTCTCGGCCACGTCAGCATCTTTTGCGGATGCCCATACAGCTTTAGTTGAGAGGATGACACGCACAGAGGCAATCGTCGCTCAGACCACCTCCTTGCTTGCACAGAACCGTGCCATCCTTGTGCAGGTGCAGAGCCACCTGGGCCTACCTCTTATCTCTCCATCGATGCACCTTACGAGGCCTCTTGTGAGATTCTCCTCGGCTTCATCAATGACTCCTTAGCTTACCCATGTAAATTGACATACGGTCTCCTGTTGAGGGAGGTAGCACTTTCTTCTCCTAACTTTCCAATCAAGGCCTGGTGGGGACAATGAGACATTTGGTTGGGGAGGACTAGCAAGGAAATAGCTTTTACATTTATGTTTTGTTGCTATTTTAGACGAGTTTTTGTGAATTAATGACTTGATGTTTAGTTTAAGTTTGTGTAGTTGTTTGTTTTGGTTTGTGAAGGTAGTTTCTTTGTAAAGGAGTCGAGAAAAAATATAGCCATATATTTTTTATACATACCATCTGACTCACACTTACGGTTTAAAATTACACCCATTTTTTATGTTTTTGCTAACGGTTTAGAAAAATTGAAGTATTTGTCCAATGATGTTGATGTTAGATTGGTTCCATGCTTAAGTAAGTGGATGATCAGTTAAATTCTTGGTGCTTTCACCCTTTTTCTTCCACCTCTAGCTAATCACACACTGTGCACATATGGTTTCAACGATGGTACGAAAAAGCTACCTAACCTGCTAAATCTTGCAAAAAAGCTTATCCTAGTTTCATTTACTACCTTATTAGGTTAGGACCCCTAGGAAAAGACGATGAGTCTTCAAAATAAAAAAGAAGAGAAAAACAAAGTAAAAATAAAATAAAGAAAAAAATAAAAATAAGAAAGAATTACTGATGCTTTCATAAAGCAGAGCACGGTCAGAAATTATCTGTGAGTCTTCAAAGCACAGTGCCACTAAGCCAACTAGTTGGGAATATAGACTTAGTCTGCTCGCTACATGGATGGATGGGTGAGGTTAGGCGAGTTGTAGGTCTTCGGAGTCTCGGAGTCATTCAGTCGGGGTGAAACACGAAGAGTTTAATGAAAATTCCTTATGACTTAATGCCCTAAGCCTTAATTAGTTGGGAGTCATCGGTGGATCCACGTTACATGGACTTTGGTGAAGTCGATTCATCAGCATTGCACCCCTGCAATGCAAAAAGAATTATGGAATAAGAGTGGGTCATGATCTATTTAGGTCCGCTAGTATACTAGGTTGGGGCAGTAAATTGGTTGGGGGGAGAGTGTAGTTTTGCAGTTTATTGTTGAAAACTAATCATATAAACACTTAATTTTTAGTGGAAATTCTAGGTTAATTCTCTAGAGAAGGAAACTCTTTTGATGCTAAATTTTGTATGGAATTCACTCTCTCGTGATGGTTATTGGGGTAAGGTTTCGGTGATTCTCATTGATGGTTAGGCATTACTCATCCACGTACCTTTTTGAAACACCATTTTTGAGAACATAATTTTGTTATTATTTTGTTTTCTCTTTCTTTCTTTTATTGCTAAGGGACTAGCAATGTGTCGGTTGGGGGGAGTGGTTAATGCTCAAAAAGTGATATTTTGAGCCCTATTTGTGAGTTTTGAGCATTTTTTGTGTACTAATCAAGTGATTAACCGATTTGCACATTAAAGGTCCGATCACATTCTTGATCGCATTTTATGGCTAATTTTATAAGTTTTTACGAAGCTATTAATGCCAAATTTGTTGAATCGATCAAGCACGAAGAATTCAGTGGAACTCGGCATTGCGGTCGAAACGAAAGGAAGAAAGAAGCGGGAAAAGGCCCCAGAAAATCGGCGAAGCCGCGGAAGGTTCGAAATTTTGCACCGTGCGGAAATGCTTCTTGTGTTTTTTTCTCCGTTGACCTCCCATTTGACTTCCTTTTTGTGTTTTTTCCCATTTTACCCTTCATGTATTATGGGTATTGAGGGTATTTTTGTATTTTTGCTTATTTGAGCACTATATAAGCTCGAGCCCAGACCTTATGAGACATCTTGATTTTCTCCTTCTTTGGAATACATAAGGTTGGGCAGGGTTTCTCGCTTGCTTCCCTCTTCTCTCGTCCTCTTTTCCTTTCTCTCATTTCTCGTTGCCAAACACCCCTACGAGGATGATGACAACTCGGAGGATGGATTCAACTAGGCCTTTCTCGTTGAAGAGGAGGAATTTGCTGGACTAGGGTTTTGAGGTAAGCTTGTTGGTTCTACGTTTTTAATGCAAGTTTTATTGGCATTTATGTTCCACTATTTCTCACTACAGAGTTAGAATCTCTTAAATGTACCTTGATTAACACATGTTAACAGCTTTTAGGGTTTAGTGGATGCTTATTGCTAGATCCACTAAGATTCATTAGTTGCCTTCTATTAGTTATTGTAGGGTAGATTTAGGGGATGTGTTCTTCCTATCTAGAGCATTTATGCTCATTAAATGCTATATTTCAAAAGGAAAAATTATTAGGGTTCAGTTTTGATGGCCAAATGAAAATCCAATTCGGAAAATGACTATAGGTCATCCACCCAATGAGAAAATGACGAGAACCTACAATTTTATAGGACCTCGACCGTGGCAGATGCTTGAGGAGTTCTTTTTCATATTTTATTTTAGTTTATTTTTCAGTCTGTAAACCATTCACCTCCCTTTGTTTTACAAACCCCGAATCAGGTGAAATTCACCTTTTTGGAACCAAGCTACTTGACTCATTTACATGAAGAAAACCCATCCACTGTGTTCAACCACTAGAACCATATCTTTGTAGTAGCTATGCTCTGTGATAGGAGGAATTTAGGTTATAAATTTTGTTGATTCCGGCACAACCTACCGCATTATACACGAATCAGCATCTCAGGTTACGAACTTCTCTAGGTTGTCCGATGGGGGTGGAGATGCTCGTGATGTCAATCTTGATCCTTTTTTCTTTAAAAAAAAAAAGCCCGAGTTTCTTAGGGGCGTGAGGACAAAAGGAAAGTGGTTTGGAAGTCGCAGGGTTTTGGAAAGAAGAGAAAGTCGAATAGTGTGAAATGAAATGACCATCGAGGGTGGTATGTGCCTAAGTTGCAGGTGTCTTCGCCTGGCGAAGCTCACTTAGAAGTTGGATGGTCACGAGGTTTACTGAGCATGCAGGAAACAGAATCAAAAAGACAACGGGGTTAGCTGGGAGTGAGAGGTGTCTACGCCTAGGCGGACTAGGAGCTATCTTAACAACAATAGGGGGTTCGCACAGGCAAGATTTCCTATGCCCTGAAGCCAGAGCGAGAGAGGCTTTCAAATGTGACTTATGGGTTCCTAGGTGAACAGGAAAAGGTTGCTCAATGAGATAAAAACCCCGAGACTTAAAAAAATTTGGCTCTCTCTTTGTCTCAAATTCACACTTAATCACTAAAATCAATTTGGAACATGTTTTTCTCTCTTTTTGAAAATTTAACAAATTTTATTTCCACCCCAAAAACTCGGTTTCAATTATGGTGAACCTCACCTTTGTTAACCCTGAAACACTTTAACAAACACATCAAACAAAAACAAAAAAAAGTAGACAAGAAAATAAAGGAAGAATCCCTAAAATTAACAAAATGAAACTGAGAACAAAAATGAAAAAGAAAAAAAATAAATGAAAAGAGTTCTGAGCTTGGGTTGCCTCCCGAAGCGTATGTTGGGTCGATGGCTCGTAATTTGTGTTGCACAGCCGGTACCTGAATCGATGAAGGTTACCTCACGACAAAGTGGAACACTTCCTCTTCATCAATTGGTTTTCAAAATAGTGCTTTAATCTTTAGCCATTTACTTTAAATTCTTGCCCCTCTTCTGATCTGACTCCTAACCATCGTGATCTTAGTTTTCCTGGAAATATCTTCAGTCTGGAATTAAATATTAGGACTTTATCACCCTCTTTGAATTCTTTGTGCAGCACATGTTTGTCATGCTAATTTTTTGTTTGCTCCTCATAAATCTTGGCATTCTCATAAGAGTCAGTTTGTTATTCCTCAAGTTCATTTAACTAAAGGAATCTTTTTTCACCTACTTCATTTAGATCAAAGTTGAGGTTTCATATTACCCACATGGCACTATGTTCGACTCCCTTTGGTGAATGCAAGGCTTTCCATAAATTAAACGAAAAGAGGACATGTCAATAGGGGTTTTAAAGGCGGTCCTGTATGCCTATAGGGCATCATCCAATTTCCTCGACCAATCCTTTATGGAGGAATTTACTGTCTTTTCCAAAATGCCTTGATTTCTCGGTTTGATATTTCAGCTTGTCCATTGGTCTGTGGGTGATACGGAAGACTTTTTACATGCCTTACATTATATTTGCCAAGAAGTGAAGCAAAAATTCTTTTGAAAAAATGGCTCCCTTCATAACTAATAATTATGAAGTGCGGGAAAAGATGTTTTTATGGATGGTGTACTACGAGTTTTAGCATCATTTTCTGCTCTTAGCAATTGCATACACCACTTTGACACGTAGTCCGCATAAGAAGGATGTATGTGTTTCCCAGATAGAAAGGAACAAACCCACATTAAGTCGATCCCCCATACATCAAGATTTCCCGCCGTGAATGTTGTTTAGTAGCATTTCATTTATTTTGAAGCCGAAACAACTCGCGACATACATCCTGACATTGGTCATATCAATGAGAATCCTTGAATAAACCCAGGCGAGAAAAATCCATATTGCAACACTTTCTTAGCTGTTTTCTAGGTTCCAAAATGTCCTCCAAAAGGGAATGAATGGCACTTAGATAAGATTGCATGTTATTCCTCTGGAGGTACACATCTTCTTGTTACTAGATCAGAGCATCTTTTAAAGAGTAGTGGATCATCCCATTGGTAAAACTTCACATCATGAAGGAACTTTTTCTTCTGTTCATAACTAAGTTCAGGAGGTAAGACATTGCAGGCTAAGTAATTTACAAAATCGGCATACCAAGGCAAGTGAGCTTCCATTACAAACATTTGTTCATCTGGAAATGATTCCTCAATTTCTGTTGGATCTTCAATCTCTTTGTTGGCTTCAATGAGACAAGTAATTACACAACTACATTTTAGTTCCCCTCATCTTTGATCTAAATTTGATTCTTGAAGTAATAGAACCCAACGAATTAATCTTGGTTTGGCCTCCTTTTTTGACATGAGGTATCTAATTTACATGGTCGAGTAAATAAGTCACCTTGGAGCGGATATCTTTGTGCAGAACTTGCTGCATGAGTATACTGCTAACATTTCTTTTACGTGGTGGAGTGTAGTGTTCACAAGCATCATTCAAAGTTTTACTTGTGTAGTAATGGCTGAACATTTTCCTCTCTTCTCTACTAATATAGCCCCTAAAGACTTGCATCATACATTATATCTCAAATGGTTTCGTTCCCAGTAGGCGCATTTCCTGATAAGTGCTTTGTCAGTTTGTTCTTTATGTCTTCAAAGGCTGTCTGTCTGAGCTTCGCCAGCGAAAATCGCATCTTTTTCAACAACACACAGCGGCAGCAATCTTTGAAGTCTTTGTCATTGCGATAAAATCAGGCATGGCCCAGCTACAAATGCCTCACCTTTGTAATTTGGTGGGGTAAGTGCGAATTGTGGCTATTTCGTTTATCGACTACGACCACTTTAGATGAAATAAGATGTACGAAACCTGATACCTTCTTGTACCATGAAATGACATTTCTCAGTTCAACGCAAAATTTTCTCCCTACATCTCTATAGAAATATTACGAGATTGTCAACACATTTGTCGAATGGGCCTCCATATCTGGAAAATATATGAGGTTTTCTATCATATCTAAAAAATTGTAGTCATCTGACTTTGAAAGGTTGTCGAGCATTACACAATCAAAAGGCATTCTCTTAGGCGAATGTTTGTATAGGCAGTGAAGGTCGTCTTTCTTGATCCTTGGTCTACTACTAATCTAATTATACCTTTAAATAACCATCTAGGAAGAAATAATGCAAATGGTGGCTTGGTATCAACATTTGAGGTAGGAAGGGTAATGGATAATGGTCCTTCCTTATTATCGTGTTGAGTTTTAGATAAATCAATGCATATTATCAACCCGTGACTATTAGTGGATAAAATATCATTTTTTTCATTCCGAATCACGGTCATTCCCCCTATCTTGGGTACCAATTGTAGGAGACTCACCCAAGGGCTGTCGGAAATATCATAAATAAACCCAGCCTTAAGCCACTTTAATACTTCCTTTTTCACCACTTTCTTCATTGCGGGGTTGAGCTGCCTTTGATGCTTGATAGATAGGGTGTGTCCCTCTTCCATTAAGATCTTATGCATACAAATTGAGGGACTTATTCCATTAATATCTTCTATGTTCCAAGCAAATGCCTCTGAATTCATTCGGCTCCGTCAGCTTGATTTGACTTCCCATTGCCTCGTCTAAGCGGGATGAGATAATTAGGTTTTGTCTCATCACTTCCTAGAAGAACGTATTTCAAACCCCTTAGCAATTCTTTTTAAAACCAAACCATTCAGTCTTCTTCTCTTCTTGTAAACCATTTCTCTAGTCATTTCAAATGTCATCAACACATTTCGATTAGTTACGGAGTTGATGATAGATCTTGATATCTAATTTTCAATGGAAATTGATTTTGTTAAGCATTGCTCAAGTGAACTTCTCTTCCCAAAATCATAAACCATTTCGTCTTGAGAAGGGATCAAAGTGTCTATTCTCATGCAACTTGAATTTTCATCACTCGAGAAATCCATACCTTTATAAAGATTGAACTTCACTTGGTCATCGCCAACTCTCATTGTTAACTCCCCATTTTTCACGTCAATTAGTGCTTGACTAGTGGCAAGGAAGGGTCTTCCCAAAATTATTGGAGTTGCATTGTCCTCCTCCATATCTAACATAACAAAATCCACAGGAAAAATGAACTTGTCAACTTTAACCAAAACATCTTCAATAATTCCTTTGGCATAAGTCAAAGATCTATCGGTCATTTGAAGTGATAGAGTTGGCGATCCTATTTCTCCCAAATTCAGCCTCTTTGCCACTGAGTACGGAATCAAATTGATGTTGGCACTAGATCACACAATGCTTTGCTGAAGTTATGCTCTAGAACCTGAGGTACGATCATGCTAGAGATCTTCCGGCTTGGGAGTTTCCATTGTGGATGATCGTCTTACAGATTTCTGAACAAGTTCAACATTCCATATGCCTCTAGCTTCCTTTTATTGCTCATTATCTCCTTCATAAATTTCATGTAATTAGGCATTTGAGCAAGAGCATTGGCGAACGGAATATTTATTTCAAGTTTCTTGAACATGTTTAGAAACTTGGCAAATTGAGCATCAAGCTTGGTTTTTCTAAAATTATGAGGGAATGGTAGAAGAGGAATGTATAAAGGAGGGTTGTCAGGAAAAGTAATTATTCCTAGGACCACTTCATCAGATTTTCGTTGTCCCCTTTATTGTTCACTTAAGCTTCATCTTTCATCTTCTCTTCAATTTCAGATTCCCTTTTTTCTGTTTCAGCATCCGAAATTTCTAGTTGCACTTGGTCTTCACCTTTTTCAACATTTTGGGGCTCATTCAGCTTCTTCCCACTTCTTAAAGTAATGACCCTTACATTGCTTCGAATTGGTTTCAATGTCACTTGGAAATGATTTTGGGGGCTGTTCTCTCACATATTGAGCCAATTGACCCACTTGTGTTTCCAAAATTTTTAGAGATGCTCCAAGATTAGCATGATTTGTTTCCATGTTCTTCATGTAATTTTTGATGCTCGCTTGATTGTTCTCTAGATTTTTCATGCATGTCCCCATGGTTACTTGAATATTCTCTAATCCTTTGATGTGCATTCCAAAGGTGAGTTGATTACTTCCCAACTGCGTGATGCATGACTCGTTGCTCTTTCTCATTTCATTCATTGCTACTAGCAGCTCATTTACTCCAGTTTGCCTTTGGTTCGCCTGATAGTTGGAGCTCGAAGCTCCTTGATTTTGGAATTCCGGAGGTGCCATGGTGGTCTTGGGCGATGGGCTAAATGCGGAACAATGTCGCTTGATTTTTCGTGATAAATTTCGTGATTTCCTTTAACACGATGAGTTGGAAAATTGTTGTTGGGGTGAAATGTAGCTCCTTATTGTTCACATAATTTCGTCTTCAATCCTAGAGTGATGTTACGCCACTAAGACGTGTAATTTTGCATGTAAGCAAAATCACCAAGAGTTGGTTCCTTTGGAGCTTGTTGATTCAGTCCAGTCATCAATGCTTCAAATTTCGCCTCTAAAGACAATATTCTATCAATTTCATGGATTCCCCCTTGCCTTCTATCATCACCTCTCTTAGAAGAAGGTTAGTAATTGTTTTTGGCCAACTCTTCAAACATCAAATTAGCTTCTCGTGTTGTTTTCATTATGATAGAGCCTCCACAAGATGCATCGATTAAAACCCTTATTGAGTAATTGAGGCCATTGTAAAAAATCTGCACTTGAGCACTAATCTCATACCCGTATTGTGGAATCTCATAACAACTCTGAAATTGGTCCAGTACATCATCTGGCGTTTCTTGCTCACCTTGTCGGCTAGTGATTTGACTCACGGGTGTGAGGTCAATTGCGGTGGAAAGAACTTGGTCAAGAATGTTTCAACGAGAGTCCCCCAAGTGTCAATCAACCCGGCATCAAATTGCTAAACCAACTTCTAACTTTATCCCTCAAAGAGAATGGAAAAAGCTTCAGCTTGATTACGTTGTGATCTACTCCATTCATCTTAATTATGCCACATAATTGCAAAAAATTTGACAAGTTTCCTTTGGGATCTTCCGAAGGGCTGCCCCTAAACTCTTGCTGCTGAACCATGTTGATCAATGCAGGCTTTAACTCGAAATTATTTGCATCTATCGGCTGATGGCGAATTCTTGAATAGTCTTCATTCATCATAGGATTTTAATGATCCACGAGTGTCAGTTCTCTAAGTCTAGGAATTTCATTATGGTCTGAATGACCCTCATTGAACCTATCATTGTTCTAATCCTTCATCTCTACGTTACCAGCTTCCGCTTTCTTTCGTCTGAACAAAGTCCTTTCTATTTCATGATCAAACGGTAGTAGTTCAGTGCTAGATTTTCTAGGCATGTAAGATTGGTACCTGAAATAAGAAACTAACACTAGAAAACATAGTAAAGAAATTGGGCTAAATGAAACTAAATTAAAACTAGAAATGAAAATAAGAGACATAAATAAAACTCCTATAGAAAATATTTTTCTTAAATTAGCAAATGTCTCTTTATTTAGAATATTAATCCATTCACTTAAATCCTTTCTCATGTGGCTAAAGCTTGTTCGGGTATTTGCATGTATTTAAATTTTGACATAAAAATAACCAAATCCACAAGTGTACATATCACAAGTAATATAATGGATTTTTAATTAAAAACCCAAAGTGTTGAACCCATAGGGAAAAATTGGTTTAAATGGGGATTAAGTACCCCGACTACTAAATAATTTCACTATCTGTGATATGGCGATTAGGATCGTGATTGATGATGTAAAGAGAATTAAACTAACTAAATCTTGAAAATAAGCATAATGCAATGAGCTGGAAGAAAGACTCTAATGATTTAATCTTGACTAGATTTGCCTCCATTGGTGGGTTTATGACTTAAAAGCTGTAAAATCTTGATTAACATGAATATATCCTTATGTTTTACCCGAGAACCGTCAGGAGGTTCACCTCTCATATCTCCCTCCCGATTTCTCATTACTTCATTCCTATTCTCATTTTATGTCCTTCTAGGTCTAAAAGTATGATACGGGTTATGGCAAATCAGTCCTTGGGAATTCTATTGGTCTCCTTTCGGTCCTTGCAATAGAACGTCCTAGGTTATGCTCTGATCGATCTTCTTTCAATCCTTACGATCTTCACAAAAGATTGAATGTTGTCCATCTTAATAAAATCCTCCTAGTACTAGGCATTCCTAATTTCCTAAGTCTCTTTGATTAAGTTAAATTGATTTCAATAATTTTGGGACATTAAAGGTAGAAACTAATCCCTAAGGGGATGCTTCCAACTATCACTCTGGAACCCCTTGAGCTCTAGGTTTCAATTTCACCATTTAGCACACAACAATTAAGTAAAACCCTGAAAAATCCAAGATCCACAAACATACAACCTCAACACAAGCATGGATTCACAAAACTCTTTCCAATAAAACCACAAGTCTACGCTAATTTCATGACCCGACTCACAGGAGAAATTAGCCACTCATCAAACCTCGAAAACCCAACTGATATCATATTTGCACGAAATAGAATACTGAAATATTAAGAATAAAGAAAGGGTCTAAGAAAACAAAACAAATGTGTATCGATCGTCCAAAGCTGGTTCCACTTCTACAGATGTCACCCAGCTGATTGGATCTTCCCAGAAACAACTCAAAGTAGGCTGAAATCAAGTAAAAACTAAAAAAACCTAGAAAGAAAAACCATAGAAATGGAAGTGTGGTCATCTCTTCTCAAGTATGCCTCCTCTTAAGGTCGAAAATAGGTGTGGTATATATACCTCTTGGGAAATGGGCCAATGATTAGGCTAAAGATGGGAATATTCGTATTCGGCTGACTGTTCTCGCCCCTGGCGGCGGGCTTCGCTGGCGAGACACGTGTCTTCTTCTCTTGTGATGGTCCTTAACAGGCGGGGAATCTATGCCTAGGCTAGCCCCTCCGCGAGCGGAATTTAGGCGGGCAGAGCGGGTCTTCGGGGAGTCTTCCGTAGAGTCACTGGCTCGCCTGGGCGAGCTATGTCTACGCTGGGCGAACCTCTACCCTAGGCGGGTTTCCTGCGCCCTAGAGCAGAGCTCAAGATTCTCTTGCAAATCTTGCCTTCTTGCTCCAGTTTTGCCTTAATGTCATTAAGTTCTTCTCTTTCTTGCTTTTTCCTTCATGTTCTGTAAAACATTGCAGAATGGGGAATGAGTGTAATATTAATGAATAGGCTGTGAATTAGGCATTTGGGTTATAGAAAATACATGAAAAGCACACTCCAATGCATATAATTCCACCAAAGCGACGCATAAACATAGAGGGGGAAGAACTTGAAAATCCTCCTATAAGACCCGAGCCCATAAGCGTACGGTTCGTCGCCACATTCGAGGAGCGGAGAGGAAGGATCTGATTGTGGATCCCTTGGAAAAATAACGTTGGATGGGCGGAAAAGTTCACTTACATGATTCTCTCACATCAGTAAGAAAGGAATAGGTAGTACTCGTGTTGTTAAATAATATAAACGTATTCGCCTTGAGCCACTCAGATATGGTTGGAATTAACCCGATGGTGGCCTCTCCCAAGTTGAATATTATTCCCATGGCCAAACCAATAAGACATAAAGTGAGGCGTTTTCACCCGAATCGCCATCAGATTATCCAGACGAAAGTAGAGAACTTACTAAGAGTAGGTTTCATCAGAGAAGTGAAGTACCTTGAACGGATAGCCAACGTGGTGGTGGTTCCAAAGAAAGCGATAAAGTCGCGAGTATGTATGGTTTGCCCCGACCTCAGCGAAACATGTACCCCAGATAGCTTTCCTTTGCGCATATAGATCAAATCATTCATGCCACAGCTGGGCATGGAATACTGTCATTTCTGGACACTTTCTCTGGATATCACCATATTCCCATGCACTCGCCTAACATAGAGAAAACGACCTTCATTACATCATGTTAAGACCAAATGATATATACAAATTTATGACACTATTACCAAGGACATTACATAATCGAGCGATAGCGCGAACTTGTTGATCAATTTTCGACCTTACGATACAAAGACTAATTAAAGTCCACGGCAGCGCGCGAAATTTGTTTAGACCATTTCTCATGTGTATGAAAAGATGGAATTGTTCTTTCTTTTGAAAATGACTCATTTAAAATTTGTGTTTGTGATTACAGATCCTTCTGAGTACACAAGTCATTACAAGTAATAGTGGATATTTAAAGTCCATATATATTCGTTTTCATTTCCCACAAGGAAGGATGATAAATCAAAATTAACTACCCCGATTACTCAGGAGTCATTACTATTTGAACTCCGATATGATGATAAGAAGACTAAAATGTAGTCTTGGGTAAAATCTTAAATGTCACGAAAGTAAAGTTTTAATAAATTGGGGTTGAGTTACTAAGTGAGCAAACTGGACATGGATCAATTAAAAATAATCAATTTTGCATCATTTCGATTCAGCTCAAGCAATAAATTGGAAAGCGAGTTTGTCAAAGAAGATCTCAATTAGTATAGTTTAGATTTCTCCTTAACCATAATTTTCAGCGATTAAAGGTTCATATTCATTTACGAGACATATTGATTCTAATGGAGTTACTTGTAATATATAACCCTCTTTCTAAGATTGCATGTTTTCCTTTTTAGTACTTCATACCGGATCTTAGGACTAAAGGAGTCTTTCCCTCATAGACGGGATATTACTAAGCCTTCTCGATTTGATTGACACCTCATCCTACGCTTGATGTAAATTTCCATCTCCTTGATTAGATCTCATCTAACACGAGATCAGAATCAATTCATCAGAAAGATGAGAGACCTCGGTGATTAAACCGAGATACTTCCATTAAGCCTATCTTTAACTTATAAGTGATTTGGTGATCTCCCGAGTAATCCTTGAGTTCATTGTTCATAGTATTAGTCACACCTTACCCGCGAGGAAATGCTCACAGACTCTCATGATTCTCTATCTCTGTGTCACTCAGGAGGCCTCTTGGAAATCAAAGTGAGATCTGAGTACCTTGCATTAGATTTTTGCTGAGAGCAAGTAAATTTATAAACAATACCCGATCAAATAAATTCGAAATTTTAATTAAATCTTTCTTCCACCTTGTTAATGAAGCTAGTTATCATCGATGGCTCATTTCCGATGAACTCAACTTTTCAAAGCAGTTTACTCATATCGAGTGACTAACTGATCAAGAAAATTCAACGAAATCATAAATGAAGCTGAAATAAATGAACTCGAAACCTTCGGCATCCATTTAAATCAAACGATAAATGAAAAGAAAATTTGCCAAAGAAATACCACATTTCAGAAATTTGCTTTGCCTGATACCCAAATCCAGGAAATTAAAGAAAACTAACAAAATAAATCTATAATGAGCTAAATCTACTAAAATGGAAAATAAAATAAAAAAATAAAAATAAAAATAAAAATGTACAAGAGTCTTCAACCACCCAGAAATCCTAGAGCCGCCGAAAGCTGCACACAGTGCCCTTGATGCTTCTATTTATAGACTTTCCAATGCTGGGCCGCACTTCATTAATTGTATTTGGATCCCCAAATGTGGCCCAAATTGGTCGCTTTTTCGCGACATAAAAAAATTATGTCACGACATAGCTTTAAGTCCTTGTCGTTGGCCTCTGTCGTTGCTTGTAATCTTCTATTGCGACTTTACTTATAAGCTTTTACTTGAGTTACATCACGGCGGACTTTGTCTTTATCCGCAGCCAGGCGTAGTCTTAACAGTCCTTAATTGTGTCGCAACATGATTACTTTGTGTCCGCGACACAAATCTATTTGTAACCCGGCTTGGATCACATCGCTGACAAACGCCTCTTTTTGGCGCTGTCTACTCTATATTAATAGGAGTTTTCTATGTCCGCAGCGAATATCTTTGATTCCTCGAAGTCGTTTGCAGCCATGACGAAACCCGCTGGTCGCAACAAGATTGTTCTCTTGTTCTTGATTTGCTTGTTGAGTTGTTGAACTGCAGCATAAAAAACCTTGTTGTGACCGGTTCCTTGGCTCATCTCGGTTCTTCTTTGGATTTGTATTCGAATTTCATTATGTCGTGACATAATTTCATCCTTCCATAGCTTTTATTGTCGCGACATCAAATTTCTGTGTCGCGATCGAAATTCTGCCTTCAATGATTGTTTCTATGTCACAACATAAACTTCTCTATCGCTATTCTTCTTGTGTTGCTCTTCAAAATATTATCGCGACATAGAGTTCACTCTCCTCATGTTTAGTTTGTCATGACATGGTTTATCTTTGTCACGACCGAAATTCTGCCTTCAATGTTGTAAACTCAGAATGCTATGTCGTGACAGGGTTTTTTGTGTTGCGATAGAAAACCCTTCTTGAGCTAGCTTGGTTCTGAGAACTTTGTCGCAACATAAAAACACTTGTCTTAGCTGACTTGTGTTGCCTTCTTGATATTTTCTGTCGCGACAGAATTGTCTCTTGTCGTGACAAAGTTCATCCATTAGTCTTCAGCTTTTATGTTGCGACATAGGACGGAATCTTCGGAAACCATGATTCCTTCATATTTACCTTAAGTATGTCACAGCGAAAGATTTGGGGGTTGTCGCGGTAAACTGTACACTGATCTCCTTGAGTTGTCAGACAAAACTTTAAAAACTCCCTGACCTAGAAACTCTTCGGCCTTGAGTTCGTTAGTCTTTGTTGCGACATAGTTTCTTTGGCACCTTGCATTTGTGTCGCGTATAAAGATTAGAGTCGCAACAAGCTATTTGCATTTTCATCTTTGCTTCTTTTCTCTTGGGATTCTCTCATTTTTTCAATAATTGCACGCAAAAACAAGTTGATGAATATTCCACGGCATAAATAGATCTTAAGCGTATTAAAAACATGCGGAAAAATGGATTAAAAATATATGAGTTTTAGACTCATCAAATTCCCCCAAACTTAAAGTTTTTCTTGTCCCCAAGCAAAGAAAAGAAAATTTTGTTTATCCTCAAACAATTTAGCTTTTTATTTTTAAGGACATTTTTCTATTTAAAGCTCAATTGGGCAGGAAACATAAGTTAGTTGTAGAATTACTTCTAAACATGTTTCCAATCTAGAATCAGGAAGATTTTCAATTAAGTTCATTGAACTGACGATAATTCATAGTGTGTGTAACAATTTAATCATTGATCCTCATTCGTGTGTGTGTGCTGAGTCTTTACTCTTTTCTTTGTGAGATAAGTTAACCTTTGGAGATAATACTCGGTTGGCATGCTCTCTTTTATTTCTGATCTCATATATGCTTGTTTGTTATCTTAATCTCCACTAATGTAAGCATATTACCACCTTCAGGATCAAATAGGTCTTTTAGGCTTGTAATGTCTGGCTTGGGTAATTGGGTAGATAATGGGACAATTTTATGCTCAGTTTACCCAGATTCTTAACAACTTACACTTTTTCCTTTTGATATATCCTTGATTTCTCTTGATTGTGATTTTCTAACCTTCCTATAGTTTTGCATCTTTCTGCATATTTTCATTGTGGTGCCTTTTTCTCTTTCCTTTCCACCTGAGAGGATAACCTCCTCCTTATTCTAGAATCTTTTTCACTTTTCATTTCTCAGTTTGGTGGAATGGTGCGATGTTTTGTCTTTTAAGCTTTCTACCCTTAACGAACTTTGGGTAATAACATACCGGTTAGCATTAGAATTATTAGGTGTTGAACACCCCTAAGGACTTAATTGTTCCAGGGAGGAAGGCTACAAGACCAAACTCATTCCTCCTTGATCTTTTTCTTTTCATAGCTTCTTTCACAATCCTCTTCATCTTTTCTTATTTCTTTGAATTATTTTTCTCAACCCTTATCATCCTTTTCCACAACTTGAAATAATATTCCCCCAAACTTTTCATCTTCTTTCCTTGATGTATTTTGTCTCATGATCTGGGAAAATAAGGGTTCTTTACTGTAAGATTATATGTAAGGGAGGAATTTGGCTTCTTATTTGCTGGTTGATGATGAGATTGGCTATAGGCTCAAATTAGGAACTAGTGTATATGCATATGCATATAATTGGGGGTAGGCTTTGAAAGAAGCTCAAGGAACTACCCGAGGATGGCACAAATCATTTCTGTTAGTGAGTGCTTTGCTGGGATTTTGTCTTGATTAATAATCTAACAAGTTCTAGGATATTGGAGAGTCTACTGTGATGGATGATGAGCTTAAAAGTCATCTATTTTTAATCCATTTTTCTGTTTGATTTTCATCCGAAAAGGAATAATTAATATGCAGAATTATGAAGAAACTCACTAATTTGTTATTAGCGATGTGAAGAAAGAAGAAAAAAGCGTTAGAAAAATCTGTGTCGGTGGAGTAAAAATCTGAAAATGGCGGGCGAAATAGAAGCAGGCTGAGTAACTAATGTTCGGTTTTGGGCTGCGTTGTCCAGGTTATGCGGTCGCGACATCGGAAGTCGAAATGATCAGGTCGCAGCCAGACATTACAATGAGCGGCGAAGACTAACCCGAGACTTAAGAAATGATGGCTAGCGACCCAACGCTCGTGATGTCGCGGCGAAGATTGTGTCGCGACAAGGGATGGAGGTCGTGTGACTTGAAGCCTGGCGCTATGACATGTTTGAAAGATGGCGATGTGATTTGGCATAATTGCTTGACGGTGTAGTGACACGAAGCAACCGGTTGGGTCGCGACATGAGACTCGCTTCGCCTGAAAGTCGCAATCCATAAAGTGATGTCGCTGATAAGGGATTGATGTCGCTGACATCGTAAACCATCACCAAGGTCGCAGATTCTAAGCCGATGTCGCGACAGCATCATGTCGCTACATAAGAAGACACAAGTTCAAGGTCAGCAGTAGACTCAGTTTCCATGTCGCGACAAGAGATCGATGTCGCGCCACTGGGGAACGACTCACCTAAAGTCGCTAGAGCCATAAAGTGATGTCGCTGATAAGAGATTGATGTCGCGACATCGAAATCATCAAATAAGGACTCCGCTAAGACATTAGTTGGATGTCAATGCATTAAAGAGATCGATGTCGCGACATCAGGAACGAACAGTTAAAACCTGTAGAGCCAAAGATTGATGTCGCGACATTGATTCCTTGTCGCGACATAAGGTGCTTGCAAGAAAACAAAGGAATATCATGACTTACTGATAAAAGCTGCAATAAGTGCCAAACTAACTGATGTCGCGATAGTGGCTTCAGGTCGCGACTAACAGAATATGGGCTTTTCACCATTAGAAATCCACAAAAGATCAGATTGCATTGGAATTAGGGCCCAACTTGAACCACATAATCTGGTACTCTACCAACAGCGACTCTTGGCGACTTGAAGAGAGATGCGGGTTCTTTGAAGGCTCACGTATTTTTATTTTTCTTTTCTTTTCTTTTCTTTTCTTTCTTTGTTTCGTTTTCTCCATTTTATTTTAGATTAGATTAGTGTGTATTTCGTTCTAATTTGGATTTGAGCGTTAGGCGTGAGATTGGTGAATGTAGATGTATATTTCTTAAAATTACTTATGCGGTTGTTAATTCGAACAAGTGCAGGATTACGAACACCCGAGTTTCCGATTCTGATGGTTTCTTGATCAATAACCAATGTATGGTATATCAGTAATTTAGAAACCCGGCTTCCATTGACTTGGCGTTATTATCGAAATAATCTTTCTGCAGTTTTATTAATAATAGTTGAACCCAGGATGTTAAATCGACTTCTTTGGTTTACGTATTCTTAGAATTGATCCCAATTCGGAGTCTCTTGTATCCATAGCGAGGTTGTTTCGACTCACGATTTCGGGAGGCCCTCTGTTGACACGAGAGAAGGCATTCTGAGTAGAAAACAATTTCGGAAGGTATTTGAACTTTGAATTCTTGATCTAATGCGCTCTGTATGTTTAAATCAATACATCCTCTTCTCATTGTAACCGAGAATGAGTTGAGTGAGTGTAAATTTAAGTATACAGAGAGTTCACCTCGGTCGAGATAGTGAACTCGATCCAGGTGTTAGCAAGGATCGATCCAAGGAAAGAATAATCCCCAATCTAATTTTGAGGTGAGGAACCGGTATAGTGCGGCCTCGGCCGACTAAATTGAAGGAGCTCGGTCTGCGGGTCCATGTTGTGGAGTATGAAGTATTGAGAAGAAAATACCCCGAACAAGGCTACTAGTTTTAAAAAGTAGTTATTTCACCCTACGTAATTTGGGGAAAAGCTTGATTAAGGTGAGATGATGGCGGGTGGCTTGGAAGATCCAGTCACACTTTATTAATCCTTGGACTAGTTTTAAAGATCTGTAGTTCAGAAAACCAAAGATACAGTATAGACTGTAGGAATTGATTCTTCACGATAGCTGATTATTCAATGTGTTCTTTAGAGATAACTGTTAAATCTAAATTTGTTATTTTGATATTTCAATATTCAATTCATTTATTGTTCATTCATTTTTCTTTACATCATTCATTTCAAGCTTTCCAAAGCAAAAATCTCATTATCTCGTATTATCGTCAAATAGTATGGAGCTTAAGTAGTTGGGAGTAGTTGATTGAAAAATTCTTGAGATCTCTGTGGGATCGATGTCACGGACTTAAATCATTTTATTGCCCGTAGAGCACATTGCACTTGTTATCTTGGATCAAAACCACACGAAAATGGTTTACTCTAAAAAAATATATATATATCTTTTAATCAAGTGATACTTAAAGAACTCACACTCGAGTTTAATGGTTTATTTACTGAGGATTAGATAATAGTCCTTAGGTGATAACGTCATAAACTTGTGTACATCTCCCGATCTGAATCAACAAGTTTTTATGGCTGGGTTAAGTCAGTTAGATAATAATCTTTGGTAATTGTGTTATACACTTGTGTACATACTCTGATCCAGTCAACAAGTTTTATGGCGCCGTTGCCGGGGATTAGATAATAATCTTTTGGTAATTGTGTTATACACTTGTGTACATACTCTGATCCAGTCAACAAGTTTTATGGCGCCGTTGCCGGGGATTAGATAATAATCTTTTGGTAATTGTGTTATACACTTATGTACATACTCTGATCCAGTCAACAATGGATCCCAGAAGATGTTCCTAATCTTGGCACAATTCTTTCCAGAGTTACTGTTGACCATGTGCAAAGTTATCAGGATTTTATGACCAAACTGTTTACATCAAACAGAATTATAAGTTTTATTTGTTCCATCAATTTAGTAAAACCTTCCTTATTCTTGAAGTTCAACACATTTATTCAAAATATTACAACTACCCATTTCCATTCATTTCATCCTACCCCAATGCATCTATCAATGGTTCGTTTGGCTTTGAGATTTGTTGTTGTGTTGTTTTTAATCAAGTCAAGAAGTTCATTTTGATCATGCATTCAGCTCAAAACAATCCAACACAATCCACACCATCCATTCATTTCAACCAAACATGTCAAGTAAAGAATTAGACAATTTGATCCGTAGCTAGTTTCAATTATTCAACTAAGTAATTATCAATCATGAACAAAGGTACCACGCAAACAACACCAAACAATCAAAACACAAATCAACACAGCACTTGCAAAGAATTCTTTATTTTATTGATTATTTTATGACTAGACATTGAGTACAGGAGATGAGGATAACAAAGAGGGTGAGCTATTTTCTTTTTCTATCATGCTTATGGGAGGGGGGTTAGTCAGATCGTGTAGTTTATATGCAAATTGCCAAGGTGAAACTCGGGAATCGGACTCAGGTGCCTCAGATGCATCGTTGTTTCCACTTTTGCTAGCAATGCACTCACCCATTGTTGGGCTACAAGATCGGGCTTCATTTGTCTCGCTCACAGAATTCGTGGTTCCCTCAAATTCACCCTGGGCAAAGTACATCTTGATCAGGTTTTTGTTGATCATATCCAGGCTTTCTGTCAAGCACTTTACCCGTAGTTCAGGGTGCCCTCCAATTCCTTGTCCCTTTTTTCGATCAAAGCTCTGATTTCCTTCTGATGTTCCTTGTACAGATACCCAAAGGCATCTGCCTTCTGCAGCATATTCTTCTCCATAGCATCCTCCCTTTCCTTCATGATTTTGAATAGCTCACTTTCTCTTTTTAGCTACTCAAAGATGAAGGCATCTTCTCTTGCCTTTAGCTCCCGTATCGCTCTGCTCCCTTTGTTCCCATCTACTTATCCATTCTTCATCTCTCTGTTTTAAAGCCTCTTCGAAGTTCTGATCCCTTTTTCTCAACTCAGCCTCTATGCACTCATCTCTAAGTTGCAGTTGGAGTTTTAGCTGGTTATCACTCTCTTCCATTCGTTGCCTCATGGCATTAAGCATTTCAAGGATCTGTAGAAAGGTTCCTGTAGGTTCGTGCAGCCTCCAAAGATGCTCTTCGATGAGTCGGTCTCATCTCGGCGGGAAAGGTTAAGACTAGGCTTCGCACTTCTCGCCTCAGGAGCCTCAGGAGTTTCACCTTTGTGTCAGAAGCCATTAGAATTTACCCGGGCTCTTCTTTCCTCGAACAATTTCCACCCGACTTCCTCCGCCTCTCGGTTTAGCCCTTGCGATTCCAAGAGTGTCAAGGGATATGTTTTAAGGCATTTTTCTTCTTCTTCCCAATCTCCTTGGACACCACCAAAATACACAGCCTCGTTATCAACCCTGGGTGTGGGATTAATCCCTTGTATCCTCCTCTGTAGTAGCTGAGGATTGAGTTTTCAATCAACTTGCCCACACTAAATTTGTATCCCTTAAGGATGGCATAGAGCAAAACTGCTTCCTTCTCCTTCACTATGCATAAATGTTTGGAGGGTAGAATGACTGAACTTAAGAAGTAAAACAAAACCTTGCTTGACTTACCAATACCCCGTCAGATGGGATTCTATGCGTGGTTCTTCCCGGTGGCATTCCACTTCCCTTTGCCATCACCGTAAGATCTACAATCTGAAGTCAGTGCTTCAACCAGTCTTTTTAATTTAGATCTCTCCTTCCTCCTTCAAGATTGAATGCTCGATTTATCTACTCTTCCAATAAGGATACCCATCTTTCTCTGACATAAATTGCCTTATCCTTAGTTCCCACCATGTTAGCGTAAAACTCTTTAACCACATCTACGAACCCCAGAGACTTGTGCTCACAGAAGAAGTGCCATCCTTTTCTTTCTATCAGCTCTTGGAAGGGGGAAATCCATTTGTTAAAGCCCCTCCCAGATGAAGTCTTTGTGTCAGAATAATTTCCAAGCAATATACACCATGTTAGAGACACACGCTAGCCTTTTGTTCACCAACTTTCATTTCTTCATTTCCTTTCTCTTCAAGATTTTTCCACCCTTGCTCAGGATTCTCTTACTTCATCATCCCTCTCCTCAACTTCTGCTCACCACCTGATAGAGTAGCTTAAACTGCTCCGATTCAAACTCGCATATTCCCTCCCATGACTTTTTAGGCTCAATCGGATTGTGGCTCGTACATCGTTAGAGATTGGTTTAGAGATCTATGGTTTCAAACGAGAAAGAGAATTGGTGAGGGAGGCTAAAAGGTTTGATTATGATGAGGTAGATGACTCAATTCGAACTTTTCTATTTATATGCCAAGAATCAGGAAGTTTCTTTAATTGTCGCGACAAATTTTTGACCTCAAGTTATGCCCTTTTTAAATTTATGTGGCGACATAGAGAAACAATGTCACGACATAAACTTTGAGGCTCACGTTGCTGTTTGTTATGACATAGAGAAAATATGTCATGATTAATAAATTCTGCTAACCCATTTTAAGATTTAATTTGTCACGACATAAGAAATCATGTCGCGACAATAACCAATGTTGCTACTACGTTCAATTAGTGTCACGACATGCTTATTTTGTCGCGACAAAATTCTGTTTTGCCTTAAAAATAAATAAATAAATTCTCACATTTTCATACTTTTAATCATTTAACCCACTTAATCATCATTCAATAAATCCATCCCCTTAGATCATACTTGTGAAAACACATTAAACATCAAAGAACCTCAATTCAAGTATAAACAACAAATCTCTTTCTAACATCAATATCATTCATCAAAATATTCAACAAGGCATTCAAGCACTGCATCAAACTCTCAAACTTCATATATGCATTATCATTAAAAACAAGTCGAGGAATGAAATACTCCCCATGTAGTTATTTATTGCATATTTCGGGGCCTTGAGATATTCCCGTTTCTAATGACCTCCACCTAATTCCTCTCCCCGTTCCCGAAAAACAAAATTTAGCAAATTATCAAATTACATAAATATAATTCTAACAATTTAAACTAAAACCTCAAATTTATAAAGTAATGACAATCAAACTATCCAATTTAACTTCGCTCGTCGCTTCCCAAGAAGCTACCATTTTAATGTCCTTAACCGTGCATTCATCAGAATTCGTATTCTTTTAGCAAAACTTTTTCCCTTTTAAAACTGACTCATTTCTCATTTATGCTTCCTCCAAGGTAAGCAGCCACCTCTACCATTTACTTTGAATTCACTTCCAAATTCATCTTTCATTGTTACTGCTCCAAAGGGTGTACTAGTTATCACTATGTAGGGACCACTCCATCTTGATTTCAATTTCCCTGGAAATAGCTTGAGCATGGAGTTGTATAAGATAACTTGTTCTCCTGCCTTGAATTCTCTCCAGATCTTTGATCATGCCACCTCTGGGTCTTTTCTTTGTAGATTCTCGCATGGTCATAAGCTTTCATTTCTCACTTCTTCCAAGCTCATACATTTAAAGTAGTCTCTTTCCTTTACAGTTTGAAAGTCACACCAGTTTCTCGATGGCCCAGCTATATCTTTATATTCCAGCTTATAAAGTGGAGATGACAAGCGTTTTCCAAATACTATTATGTATGGGACATTCCAATGAGAGTTTTGTAAGCAGCCCTGTAAGCCCACAATGCATCATCTAGATTTATGAATCTTTCTGCTCAGATAACTCTTTTTCCATAATTTCTTTATCTCCTACTGAAATTTCATTTCGCCTATCTGACAGGGTGATAAGCCAATCCCATCATATGTTTGATTCCATATCTGCTCATGAGTTTTGCAAAGACTTTATTTGCAAAATGGCTTCCCTCATCACTGATGATGGTTCTGGGTGCTCCAAATCTACTTAAGATATTTCTTTGTATAAACCCTACCACTGTTATGGCATCATTTAAGGATGTTGTTTCTTTCCACCCATCTTGATACATAATCCACAACTAGAGAATGTATATATTACTAAATGATGGAGGGAAGGGTCCCATGAAGTATATTCCCCAAACATCAAAAATCTGCACCACTAAAAATTCTGTGGCACTCATTTCTTCTCGCTATCGTTGTCTACCTTCCGACAAGCATCACAATGTTTTACCCATTCAAAACAATCTTTGAATATAGTAAACCAATAAAAACCTGATTGGAGAATTTTTTGGGTTGTCTTATCTCCTACAAAGTGTCCTCCATATGGTGATACACAGCTTCCACAATACCACCTTGTTCGTCGAACACATCTCCCATGATCATATCTACCCTCTTCTATACGTGGAAATGGTCATCCTATATATAAAATCCACCGCCCTCAATTTCCTTCATGGTAGTCGAATTCGTGTGGCATCACTCCACGAGCTAAATAATTGACAATGTCAGCATACCAGGGTGTTTGAACTGACAACAAAAACAGTTGCTCATCAAGAAAATTTTCTGCTATTTCATTTCCTTTTTCTTTCCCAGCATTCATTTCCAATCTAGACAAGTGGTCTGCTATCACAGTGTCACTACCCTTCTTATCTTTGATCTCAAGATCAAATTCCTCGTATGTTAAATACCCATATGATCGCCTCGCTCGCTTCCTCTTTGCCATTAGATATTTTATCAGAAATGATCAAGCGTATTATAACACGGGATCCCAATATATAAGGCCTAAATTTCTCGCAAGCAAACACCATTGCTAGCATCTCCTTTTCTGTGGTGGAGTAGTTCTCTTTGTGCTCATTAAAGGTTTTGTTGCATAAGATATGGCCTTGAATATCTTTTCGCTTTTTGTCCCAAAACAACTCCCATCGTATAATCACTGAAGATCACACACATAATCTCAAAATCATCGTTTTCAACAGTGTTAATACGATGGGAGTCACACTAATTTGGATTTAATCTCATAAAATGTAGATCTGCATGATTCACCAAAACTAAATTTACATCTTTTCCAAATACCTACACAATGGTCTGTGAGATTTTCAGAAGTCCTTTATGAATCTTCAGAAAAACCAAAGATGTCTAAGGAAGCTTCTTATCCCCTTTGACTCGGTTGTAGGTGGCCCGAGAGTTTTATAACAGCAATTTTTGTTGGTCTACTTCCAATCCAAAGCAGCCAGTAAATTCAGGTCCCAAGATAATACCTTATCTTACCTACAAATGGCATTCTCCCAATTCAAAAGCTAGATTTTTGCCTCGACACCTCAAGTAATCGCTTTCTAAATTTTTCAGACAATGCTCAAAATTGGATCCATATACTGAGAAGGAATCCATAAAGATCTCCATAGCCTCTTCCACCAAATCAGAAAACATAGACCTCATACATCTTTGAAAGGTGGCAGGAGCATTACATAGTCCATAAGGCATCCTTCTAAAAGAAAATGTGCCATAAGGACATGTAAATGTAGTTTTCTCCTGATCCTCTGGAGCTATTGCAATCTAGTTGTAACCATAATATCCATTAAGAAAATAGTAATGGGAGTGTCCTACTAACCTGTCTAGCATTTGGTCAATGAAAGGTAGAGGAGAATGATCCTTTCTAATAGCAGTGTTTAGTTTTCTATAGTTTATACACACTCTCCATCCTGCCATAGTTTTTTGTGAGGAATCAATCATTCTTCCCATTTCTTTCACAATGAATCCTCCCTTCTTGGAACCATACTGCCCACCCAAGGGCTATCTAAGGATCGCATAGATGAAAAGCCCGCATTTACCCATTTCCCCAATACTCTTTTTGACTACTCTTCATTACCTGATTTAGTCTTCTATGGTGTTCTATAGAGGTTTTAGCATTCTCCTCCACAAGATTCAGTAATAGCCGATTAAACAGACTTATTCCTTTCGCATCTTCTACATGACCAAGCTATTGCTTCCTTTATATTTTCTCCGAGAGTCTCCACATTATGGTTCTTGTGCTCACACCCAAATGATAATGATGACTCGGGTTTTCCTTTTTTCCGCTGTGCTAGCTACATTTCAAATGTTCAAGTAATTCCTTAAGAATTAAACCTTCGAACTTGTGTTTTCTTCAATAGCTCTTCTTTATAATCGCTGAAATTCTTCTTGCATTCTCTTCAACACTTAAGATCGCCTCTTGTTTAATTTAACATGTGGGTCCAAAATTCAACTTCAAGTTAAACAAGATAATGTAAAATTCTTCTCATTCTCATTAATTCAATTTCGAAATTACAATCTTTCATCAATCCAAAATGCTTCGAATTTTCCTTTCTTACAATCTCACATTCAGCATCACTTAGTTTAGGTCGTTTAAACTGATCGAGATTGAAGTGCACCGCTCTACCCCAACCCCGAGAGCTAATTCTCCTTTCATCACATCAATCAAAGCTACCTCAGCCATAAGAAAAGTTGCCCTCTGAACAAAGAAGTGGGACTTTGTTTGTCTTCCTTATGTCAATGACTACAAATTCCACTGGGAAAACTAATTTTCCCACTTTGATCAACACATCTTCTAAAATGCCTCAGGATGGGCCGGTTCTATCCGCCATTTGCAAGGTCATGCACATGGGAGGCAAGTCTCCAAACTTAGTCTTTTTGTCAGCAGAGAAAGGCACTGCTGATGCTAGCCCGTAATCACATAATGCTGCTTCCTACATCAAGATGCCCACTAATGTGTGGTATAAATAAGCCGCTCTCGATCCTCGCATCTTCTCCGTGAAGAATTTTGACCATCGCACTCAGGTTGCCGTCAGCTCACTATTCCTTCTTCAACAATCTTTCTTTTTCTACTCAATATCTCTTTCATAAATTTAAGATAAAGAGGCATTCGAAATAACGTCACAGGCGGAATGTCAGATCTTTATCTTCTTAAAATGTCTAAGAATTTAGAGAATCACATTCTAGCTTTGCCTTCTGTAGTCTTTTTGAGGGAATGGAACTCTGGCAAGTTCATAAGCCTTAACCTCTTCCTTTTTCCTGGATTTTCTTTCCACTTTTCTCTCCGGTCGATTCGCCGTCTCCTCTTCCTCTACGGTCTTAGTTGCGCGCTTTAAAGTGTTCCCCTACCGTTCAGATTTTTTTTCTTCTCGCATTCTTTCTTTTCATTTCTTCTTCCACCCCGCCACTCTTTAGAGTTACTACCATAGTTCACTGATTCTTCCTCGGCCACTGAAACGAATCTCGATCGATTTTTATAGTGTGGCTGAATCGCCTTATCTCTCGCATTCCAAATTCTTCAAATAACTATTGGTAAGTTATTCAAACACGCTTAAGTGTGTTTGCTCTAGAAATTCTCAAGTCTAAAATCTCTTCTCATGCATATTCAAAATTCTTTTGTTTTCCCCCATGAACTGCAACATTTGATCTTCAAAAGATTGAGTCCTTTTTTTACCATGATATTCTCCTCTATTGTCCCTATGATGCTGCTGTTGTTGTTGTTTGAACCTGCAGCCGAGCATAAGCCTCGATGGTAATTTCGTCCAAGTCTAGTCCCCGCTATGCCTCCACCATATGAAAAGCCATGATTTCTCGTTGTCGGGTGTATAGTGTGTTTACAGTGTCTGTGGTTGGGGGCTTAAAGGTGTAGCCTCCTGCTTACTGAGGTATTGTGCCTTAACCTTATGTGGCTCTTCTTCTGCATGTCCCTCAAAGACTGCTTCTCATTCCTTCTTTTACTACTCCCACTTCAAGGTGCAAGATGCATTACTTTCTCATTTGCTTCCCAATTTGTTCATAACTCCGCATCTAGCTCGCTTCTATGGCTGTCATTCTATCTAATCCAATAAGACCACTTCCCTCGCTCCGTCGGCTAATTCCCTAAAGCTTCGGGATGGAGCCTTGTAGCTGCATTTGGCAAGCACCCAATCGTCGTTTCAGCTCCGTATTTCTTCTTTTAAAAGCTCCACAGCAAGATGCATCAATTATACCCTTGGAGGCATAATTCATAGCATGGTAGAAAATATCTATCTGAGTGGTTAGACCTATCCATTATGAGTAGGGGAATCTTACAGCCTTATATCTCTCTTCCATGCATCGTAGACTCTCCTTTTCCTCGCTGAGACAATTATTTCTCCTATTCTGTTAGCTAGAGCCGGAGGAAAAATCAGCTCATAGCCTCCACCAATTCTTCTTCCCAAGTGTTCAACGATCCCACTAGGTAATGAATCAAACCATATTGTTGTCAAGACTCTCGTTGAAAAGGGGAAGAGCAAAGAGTTTGATTACTTCCGTCTCACCTCATTCGGGGCCTGACTGTCACATCCTCATGAATCTCCCCCATATGTTCATTGGGATCTTTGTAGTGGGCACTCATAAACTGGTGTTGCTCCACCATAGTAATCACGCCGGTCAAATAAAATTGTTAGCTTCACGGCATGTTGTCTCATCAGAGTACTCCTCTCAATAATGTGCTCCAAGTCCTCCATAGTATTAGGCCTTTGAAGTCTCTCTGCTTCTTCTTCTTCTATTGGAATAGACTGCAATCTTTCTCTTTGATTTGCCACATTTCTGGATTCTGCACTGGTGATCCTTCTCAAAATCTTCAGTGTTCTCTCAATTTCAGTGTCTAGAGACAGCAGTTCTATTTCTGGTTTTCTATGCATTTAAAATCTTCTTGAAATAGAAACACATTAAGATCAAATGAATTCTGTGGGATACAGTTATATCCATTAAGCTCGTAGAAAAATGTTAGTAGCTTCTTCAGCTACTGTTATTTTTACTGTTTTTGTGATTTTCTGAAAAATAATATCAAAAAGAAAAATGTCCAAATTAGTAAATCCCTTTTTGGTTAGAATATTGATCTTTAAATTTATCAATTTGATTCCCAGGCCAACAGCGCCAAAAACTTGTTAAGACCAAATGATATATACAAATTTATGACACTATTACCAAAGGACTATTTGTAGGCATCTGAGAAAATTCCAATTTTCAGAAATGGCAAATCGTAATTTTGGTAAAAATCAAATTTTTTTATAGATTCGAATGATGAAACGGATTGCACTGGTTGAATCGCCTTGCAAATTAGCTAACACGTCGACTCGTCGAATTTCGAGACACTCGTGACTTCACGCCAAAGTATTTAGAGTGTAGGTGCCAGAAAACGGGTTTGAGAGACATGATGTGACAAAGTCATCAATACATGTACTCTTATGACACATGTTGTAAGATTAAAGAAATGATGGAAATGGACGGCCTAGAGCGTGCCAAGTGTCAAAAATCCAAGAGAAGGGACATGGACGGCATTATTTCAACTGTCCTAGTCAAGACACATAGAAAAAAGTTGTAAAAGATATCATTTTCACAAATCGAATATCAAGTTTTTGAGAGTTACCAAAATACGTCAATGATAGCCAGATTCCATAAAAGCATATATATATCTCAAGTACCTACAGAGCTCCCCATGAAATTTCCAAAAAAAAAAAGGAAAGGAAACAAAGATCGCCTCCGATCCTCAACTGAGCACCTCTCGTGTTCCTCTACCACTTCGCTTCGCTCCACCTCGGCTGTTGTGGCCTCAATGGCTGCTAGGGCTAGGGGGGCACTTGGGGTTCACAAAGGACTCTAGAGAAAGAGTGGCTCCGGAGATCGGCATGTCGTCTCACGAGTTCCAATCATCACCACAAATGTTGTGTTTGAACATATAACATTCGTAACCGTATGCAAAGATCAGCTCCAAGGCCTTCTGGTAGTCCTCCTCCATGGCTACTTTGTCCTTACCTGCCTAAGTTTGAAAGGAAGACACTTCATCTTTTTCCGCCCTAATCTCCAGTAGAAGAGAAGTCCATTCAACCTCCGTGTGCGAGTCGCCCCTCACCCTCGCCTCAGGCCCCGGCCTCCTCCTCCGCAATTGTTAGGTAGCTTAGGGACCCTAGCCAGTCATCCTCCACTGGCCTCGTGATCACCTTCCGCGACGGCAAATGCTAGTCGGTAATCCTCAGCCACTCAGGCTTCATCCCTCTCCTTCTTCTCTCGCGCTGTATCCTCTCTATACGCCTCGCCTTTCCGGCTCCCGGGGCAAGGTTGACTCGCCGCCTTGCCTGTTTCTTTCTAGTGTGATGCTTGGAAGAAGTAGACTGAGCATAATGTTGTAGCTTCTCAGTGTCATCCAACCAAAGATGAAGCTCTCTATGATGGCGTACCATATTCCAGATATGAGTGACAGCCTGTGGAAGAAAAGGTGTTAGATGAAAATCACAGCATGAGATTCACAATCAAACATTAGAAGTCGAACCATACCAGCTCAACCGTCTCATTAAAATCGTGGTTGCGAATATACATTCCATCCTTAGCCACATGCTAGTAAAGACTTTATCCAAATAATTAGGGAAGAATAATTATTTTAAAGAGCCACCACAAGATTCGAAGGTCAGGTAGAATTCGAGCATATCAGCGACAAAAGCGTCCCTATGATTGAAGGGGTTCCAACAGTCAATAATTGACTCGGTGGAATCTGGACCAAGAACAAACACATCCGTCGGAGGATGATCCCACTTCATCGGGCTTAACTCAACAAGTCTAGCACCAGCCACAGACCCCTTTGGCTTCACAAGTTGCTAATTGCAAGGCTGAATCACCAGCAGAGTAGCGGTCCAATGACTATCTCTGTAGAGGGAGCCTCGCCCACAATGTTATCAGCGTTGGGAGGACCCCCGGCCAGTATCCCGCCCTTTAAGGATGCGTAAGACTCCCTCGAGGCATCCTGGACGCGCCTTCAAAACCACAAAAGGGCACGAGGCTCGTTCGAGTCCGAAATAACTACATCCAGCCGTTTTGAACTCCTTCAATTTAACCCGATACTAACACTTGTTGTCTAATACTTATAACCGAGGTTAGTCTCCCCTTGAAGACTGCTTGGTACAGCCGTCATGCATCCGCTGCAGAAATCCAAATGTAAAGACTGCACATGTCCCGCCTCCGCCCAACTCACTTGTAACTGGGAAACAGATGTGCCCCCAGCCTCTTTCTTCTGAAGAAGGAACTAGATTCTCTCAGTCACAAAACGTTCTAACCCCACGACACTCCTTCAATTCTTCCATCTGACCTTCTTCCCCGTATTTCCTCTCTTCGCCGCCTGGTGGCAAAGCTGACCTATACAACCTAAAGGTGATTGATCGGGTCGGATAAAGCTAACCAAGGCTCCTTAAGTAATCTCGGCTTGAGGCTCTTGAGCGATCCCCGATTGTGAAGAACTGCCTGAGATCCACTTTAGAAGGTCAGCCAGAACAAAATGTTCGCCCTTAATAAGCCTCTCTTGAAGAACGACAAAGGATAATAAGGACCTGGTGTAAGAAAAGGGGTTGGCGCCTAACTCCTGTAAGTTCTTTACAGACAAGAGGAGCTCGTGTTTGCACTCCTTCTCATTGATATTGAGTAGCTATTTGATGTGATCCAAACTGGCCTTCTCCACCTAGCTAACCAACCGGCCTCGTTTGCGCCTACCTATAGAAAGTTCAGAGAGAAGGGGCATATCATAATACAAACGGCCTAAGGAAGTATAAGCTCCATCAAGCTGAAACAAACCTGGGAACGAGAAAGATTGATTCCATCGTTGAAGCCCTGGAGCTCTGGGCTTGGCCTCATACCACTAACCTCTGAACTAAAACAACCCTTTCGCTTCGCCTAGGGGAGTCCGAGAACTCAATTACAAATTGTAGGCAGGGGCTATGGGCAGACATAGATAGGTGGCCTTTAATCCCAAGCTTCAAAGTGTAAATAAAACAAATCTCTACTAGCGAAATATCCAATTGGTAGAGAAAGTTTAGAACACTGCATCTTAACAGAATAATTGACGAGCTCATAAGTGAACATTGCCAAGGAGTGGAGGAGGTTCACTTGGAACCTCAGTCTGAGATTGTCACGAATGCAAAACCAGAAACCCAGCCCGCAGTAGAAGAGCCAGCTGAGGAAGAAAGGGTAGCAAAAAAGGATGTAAAACAAGGAGTCGCACCGGGCTAGAGCAAGAACAGGGAGCGACAAAGACTTTGTCTTTGAAGAAGCTAAATATTTATGGAATAGGCTACTAGCTGACAAGGGATTCGTCAGAGAAAGAGGTTTTGGGATGCTGATTTCCCCTTCTTGAGATTATAGAAAAGAGAGGTTGGGAGAGCTTCTGTGCACACACGGCACCTGGATTCTTTGCTCTGGCCAGGGAATTCTATGCAAACATAGTGGGGATGAGAAAAGACTCAGTTTACGTGCGAGGAGTCTGGGTACCTTTTGGGCACAAAAGAATCAACGAAATGTTCAAATTAAAGGAACTCAAGCACAATTCTAAATTTAAGAAATTGGTAGAAAATCCTGATCATGAGAAGATTATAGACCTCTTAACTGGTGGGCAGGGGAAGTGGGAAGCCACGAGGAAGAACCCTTACTACGCTATCAATAGAGGATCCCTCACTAAGGAAGCAAAGGTTTGGTTCTACTTCCTATCCTTAGTAATCCTTCCAACTTAAACACTTTACAAAAGAGAACAAGAGGCAATCATTTTATATGCCCTTTTGAAGGGCTATAAAATGAATGTTGGAGGTTTAATTAAGGGGTCGATCAGAGGGTACCACCTAAGCAACAAAAGAGGACTAATCCCTCACCCATCAACAATCAGTAGACTATGCATTTTCGCTGGGGTGAGAGGATCATGGGATGAAGAAGAAACATGCCCCAAGGCATCTCCTCTAACCCTTACTGGGGTGACAAAGGGGCCCAGAAACAAAAGGCAAAAGGGGATGGAGGGAAGGTATGCGGCGCAGCTTACGAGGAGAATGACAACAGGAAATAGAAACTATTCTGCAGCAAATTCCTCCAAAGAAAAGAGGAAGATATGCATTTTCGAATGAGCCCATTGGAGCTATCATACCCTAATATGACGTAGAATTTCCAGCAAGGGAAGTCTAAAAGAGGAGAAGGGAATACTGAAATTATGGAAATGCTAAGGACAATGAAGAGAGACATGGAAGAAAGGGAGCAGAAATGGGAAAAACAACAGCACTTTAAAGAAGAGTTCTTAGAAGCTGAATTTAGGAGGAAAGAACAATTATTGGAGCAGACTCTAAAACAGAGAGAAGAAGAATGGGGAGAAGAGATGAAAAGGTTAGAGAAAGAATTCAGAGAAAGATATGTCAGGCTTGGAAGCCTTCTACAACAACCAGTTTTGTAAAGGCAAAGACTTCAAGAAGTGCTTACCATTCCAGAAAAGAGAAGTCGATGGAGGGTAAATATGCTAAAAGGTAAGATTTAGTTTCAAATACCTGTATATAGATAATTCAAGAGTCAGGAAGTCAGATGAAAGATGTAGATAAAGAACTGGAAGATAATGAGTGTTAGAAGAAAAATCTGGCATGAGAGTTTGATTTAATCAACAAAATTTATCAAACATACGAAAGGTAACTTCTCGGGTGCTGGAAAGCACAATGAATAAGATGGGCTTGAAGCAAGACACCTTGATCAATCTTGTGAATTTAACAAATGATCTAATCTCCATTGACAAGGTAGAACCCACACCCTCAGAAAATAAAAGACCAGATATTGCCTTCTCTAAATTTTCTCTATGTTTAGCAAGCTTTGACTTAGATCCTCCCAACATCATACCAAAAAAATATGATAAGAGAAGGGAGTGAAATAGAAAAATTTTACTTTTCTTTTTCCCACTATACTCCTTCAACATCATTAGTATTAAGCTCAAAAAAGTTCATTGAAAAGTGTCTTGTGAATTGTTCTGTTGATTGGATGATTTGGTTTGTTACTTTCAATAATGTTGCAACCAGAACATATACATTGTTGAACTGCGACCGGGGACTCGGTAGTTGAATAAGTTTGATAAAATGTGAATTGCTCGGATGGATTGATTTGAGTTAAACTTGGGTCATTGCGCTATCTCTTAGTGTGTCTAAAGGGAATGGTTAATATGTTTTAAGTTTCACTGGTGAAATGGCATAACAAACATAGATTAAATCCAAACAATGCCGTAGAGAGAAAAGGTAGTGGGCTTCATTGAACTCGAAGTAAGAAGCTGCAATTTTATCAGATCGTTTTAACTATGACTTAAAAGTGGTGACAACTGAGAACATATAAGATGACTAAGTTGCATGTATAAACAATAAGTCAAGACAAATCTGGGAAAACAATATACCATCAAGAAAATTCTTAAAACTTTGAGAGGGATTAGGAACATCTTCTGGGATGATTCATAATCAAGGGTACAAGGTCCTAGAACTTGTTAGATAATTGGTCAAGGCAAAATCCTAGGTGAAAACAACTAACAAGAAGTGATAGAGGCCATGATGGAAATAAAATCAAAACGCAGTGGAATTAGGTTTTAAAATTTTTCCAGAAAATCTTATTTTCACAGAACCCATAAAAACACACATACAATGATCAAAAGAAGATCTATCTATACTGCACTATGATAGAGATTGGTCGCATTGAAACAACTCCCCGCACTGTGTCTTCAATTCCGCCCCTCCTTCCTGAGAAAGTGGCAACTCAATCACTGTAGACCGTGGAACAATACACCCCCAGGTTTTTCCGCCTAGATCTACCTTACATACTCAAATACATGAGGCAAGTGGGATCTCTAAGGGGAAGAGACTCTCAGAATCAGTATTCAAAAAACCCTTTTTTTCCTTTTTCTTTGGTTTCTCTTCTCTCAAAGACGACCACCATGGAACATACCTTTGCTCGGGTTTTTATAGACGCTCAAATCCTTACTGCATATAAACTGAATTAATCATATATTTAATATTCTTAAATTCAAATCCTTATCGATAAGGAAATGAATTAATAATATTTAATATTCTTAAATTCAAACTTTATCGTATAAGGAAATGAATTAATATTTAAAATTTAATTCAAATCCTTATCGATAGTGAAACTAATTAATTATATAATAACAATTCAAATATTATTACTCCTTACGTATTTTTATTTCTTATTCAATATACCTAATTAAATTAATTTTAAATAATAACTATTCATATTATAATTAAAATAATCTCATCATTTTAACACTACAGAGTGCACTATCTAATCATAGAATCTGCTCATTATAGTAATGATAGAGGAATTTAGATCACATGGACTCGTAATTTCAAGCTCCAATAAATTCAATAATTAATAAACTTTAATCACTATTTTAATTATTAATTTCAGAAAGGTTCCACTAAAAACTGAATAACTTTGTCTTACATTTATTTCTACTTCCGAAATTTAGAGTGTCCATTGATTTAATCACACATGTAGTTTTATCCTCCAAGAAGTGGTCTATAACTATAGTTTTAAATTACCTATTGGGCTCTCATCTATATCTTTGAATTTGTTCATTAATCACTGAGGTGAACAGTTAATTACAAACTGTTATACTAGAGTTTCAAACCTGCTCAGCTTTAATCAACACTTATGAACTTAACTGGTCCAGCCTTCCATAGAAGGTCAGATTCCTATGTCCATGGGCTCTCACATTCCCAAACAGATACACTGAATGGCCCCAAGACGAGATATTTGTGGTCATTTCATAAATCTGGGTTAATCTAGATGACTCAAAAGGTTCCAGCTGGATATAAACAGAGCTTCACACTACTCGTGGATTGAGACTGATCTCGTATATAATTATCAGGAATACACTGCTTGAATTTCAGACAAACAGATAAAAGAATTTTGCAAACCCACGCTTCTGGTCTATTCCTATATAATCTTATTATATGCGGTTCTTACTTTAATGTCGCCACATTAGTGACCCTATTAAGGTCACTTCATTCTCACGATATGACCGCCCCAATAATATTTAATTTGAAGATCCCCAAACTTCAATTAATTTATACTGACAATATGATTTATAATCCATAACTCGACCCTCTCGTATAATCAAGTATACACCGGGAGTTATGTTACATTGAATTAACTGGGGATTTTTCTCTCGAATGCTTCATTCATGAGATTATGCACAAAATATTAAATGTAAAATAAGACACTTATTAATTTCATAAAACATATGTATGAATTCAAGGTTTTATTGTATAATTATCCTAACAATTTCACTTGCTCTAAAGCATGTGAGATTAAGGTCTTAAACTCATCCCGCATAAGGACCCTTAAACGATTTTATGTGTAACGTTCCAGAACGGATCCCAAGGTTGTCTTGCGATGCAGATCATAATGTACCTAATGCCACCCCTAAAGGCATCACTCTAATCATGATACTTCCTCTATATGTTTCCTCAGGACTCCTTGGTTCTTCGAGTTTGCCACGCCTCCACCGTTGTCACAAAGAGTACTCATGGGCTTCATCCATTCGAATAACTTCCAGATCCGTAATGAACTTCTGAGCCGCACCGCTCTTTACCGTCACAAGTCGCTATATATATCTCAAATTCCTTCCACGGGCAGCACTCGCACGCCGGATCGTCACACTTCCACAATTACGCCCACCACCAAGAGTGAATGATTTCACCTAGACGCGACTTTCGAACGCCCCTGTCCGACATGAAGCCGCACCGCATATCCTATGGGGACCAGGTCAGCACCCGAGTAAATCCTCAACATATAGTTTCTCGCTCTCCCAAGGCAGGCCTGAGAATGTGCTTTACCGTTAATCTCAAAGGCGCCAACCTGTGGTTGATTGTAACTACGACAATTCATACTGGGCCATAGCAGTATGTCCGGGTCTTGTACACAACATGGTATGGCATGAGGCTGCCCCACGGCCGAGGCGTAAGGAACCCGCCTCATGTCCTTCTTCCCGAGGCTCGCAGACACCGGCTTCCTAGAGAGGATAATTCTGCCTAAGCCGTAGTTTACCCTTCTGAATTCTCGCATCAAACCGAGCCGACCTTACTAATATAAGATGCTTGAGACAAGGTTGTGAGGCTCGTTCTTGGCATCCCTATGATTGGATCCTAAGTACATAACTCGCTGTCCAAATCTTCATTTGGAACTGACTAGCTACTTTACGCCGATTAACAATCCTATATCATTCCCAATGAGTAGATATCATCTACGCATAAATAATAAAAAGACTACTTTGGTTTCCTTTAGATGTACTAGAGTCACAAGGTTCATCAACATTTGCTCAAACCATATGGGTTTTGATCGTCTCTACCAAACCTCTCACCTCCAAGACCTCAAGCTATTTAAGCCCAAGAACGACCAAGAAACTTCATAGACTTTCTCTCTTCGCCTTCAACTATGAACCTTCCGCTGTATCATATAATAAGTTCATCATGATAACCATTCAAAAAAGGCCTTGATCGTCCATTTGCTATATTCTTGTAATCAAGAGCATGACAATGTGGAAGAAGGATGCTAATGGATTTAAGACAATTTACGGAAAGTCCCCATAATCTACTCCTCCTTTTTGTATAGCTTAGCTACCAGTCGTGTTTTGAAAGCTCCAATTTTCCATCCACACTTCTTTTCATAGATCCATTTGCACCCAATGGCCCGACCGACTCAGAAGACTATAAGTTTTATTGCACTGGAATACATAGATTCCATTGCTCCATGGTCGCAATTTCATTTGTCTATCAGATCATCCATCGCATGTTTGTATGACAATGATCTCACATCATGGTATTTCGCTACAACAACATTTGCTTCACCGCCCCCGTAGCTTAATTGGTTGTTTAGAAGCCCTCCCACTACGCCAAGGTACCGACATCCTCGTATAGGATCTATAGCCTCTTTGTTACGCTCCCAAGAATCACCGTCGGGTCCATCCGATCGATCAATTCCTCTGGGCATAACCTTACTCGAGGCTTGAAGTTTGCCATGTAGTACTTTCTTTCAAGAAAGGTAAAGATTTGTCGGCATAAATATTTTCTATCTCGAGGATCCAGAATAAACCTCCTCGTGCTCAGGTGAACCAACAAACAGACATACTTCTGTCACAGGTTCTAGCTCAGCCTTTCCTTTCAAAGGATGTGCCATACACCCCATATATCGATATGACGAAACTCCGGGGTTTACCACCACCCATAACTCTACAGGTGTGTGTTGGATAGACTCAGAGGGAACTACATTCAAATGTGGATCAGGCCATAGCCGCATATCCCTGTGAATGATAGTGGCAATGAGGAATAGCTCATCATAGACCCAACCATGTCAAGCATTGTTCGATTTCTTCTTCGCCATGCCGCTCAGAAGGTTCCAGGCCGTGAGCCGGAATACAATGCCATGCTCAATTAGGTGATCCTTGTCTCGGGATCAAGGTATTCACCTCCTCGATTCGACGGCACAATAACTAGATTTACCTAGTCGCCTTTCACTGCTTAGGAACTTTAAACTTTCCAAAAGTTTCAGATTTCCTTTGCATTAGGTAAACATACTTGTACCTAGAATAGTCGTCAAAGAAAGTGATGAATTATTCGTAACCGCCCCTAGCTTGGACATTTAGAGGTCCGCAGACATCTGAATGTACAATTTCAAGTGGTTCCTTTGCCCTAAAGCCCTTTGCTGAGAAAGATCTCTTAGTCATTTTGCCTTCCAGACAGGATTCACAGACTGGAAGATTGCCAACTTTAAATTTCTTTAAAGGACCATCTTACTACCGTTAACCCTATCTCGTGCTTATATGTCCTAACCTTAGTGCCATAGGTACGTGTCATCATTATCAAGAATCTTTTTGCTCTTAGGTAGATGTTCTACTTTAAATAGTTCAGGTTAAGGAGTGTTCGCTTGTTTGGCCTTAAAATGTAAAGCCCATTTTCATTATTTGTATGACAAATGTTTAAACCATTTCCTCGAAATAAATAACTGATTATTATCAAATGAACAATAAACAATTGTTCATACAACTTAGGAACCGGAATCAAATTTCTCCGAACTAGAATGCAATAAACATTGTTCAAAAATAAGAAATTTATTCCCTAATTCTAAAACGAACAGATCTCATCAACCCACGACACGGTCACCATTTCCGACTGCCACCATCGAGCACTCCCCATTAGCAAGCTCCCCTCGGAAGAACCAAGCATCTAGAAAGAAGAACAATATGGTTAGGTGGACCTTGAATCAATTATCCAGATTGACTATCACTTCCACTAGATTACTGTAAAACCAAGAAATCAAATTTACTCTTGGTTCCATTCTATATACTTGTTACGCTCTTCCAATGCTCCATCGACTCGCAATGGAAACATTTTCCGGGTTTCTTTTCTTTTGAGCCCTTCTTCTTATCACTTGCTTTGGGAGCAAATATTCTTTCTTCTGCCTTTCCTGTAGAGGCAATTCCTTATAGTTCTTCCTTCTTCACAGTAAGAGGATGAAGCCTTGGTTTCAAAGAATATTTGCTTCGTAGCCTTTTAGTCCTTTGTCTTCTAGATACTTTTACATTTGCAATTCATCTCAAATTCGGGTTACATTAGTCCAGCTTGTTCATAACATAGTTGTTGGTGAATTGAAGGAAATCGAGGCGGAATCTGGGTGATTATACTCACTTGGGTGCGCCTCATCTATTATGGCCCCGCAGTACCGCCATTTATATAATTAGCCATGTCTCGTAATATGGTCACGAACAAGAGTACTTTACCCATCTTCGTCACTTCTAGTAGCTTCATGACGCGACTGATCGGATTGTTTCCCGAACATGTTTTGAGAGAATCCATAATCTCAATGACAGTTTCCATCCTTTCATGTTTTAGCCTTAAGCATCGCCCCGAGATGTCGGGCTAGCATATAAGCCCTGGATTTGTTATCGGGCTCGAATCCAACGCTCATATGGTTCTTATACACTACGAAGCGGTGACAGCTTGTGTTCTCGCAGATACTCTCAATGAGAACAAATCTATTGTTCTCGCAGATCAAAGACGATATTAACATTACTTTTCCACTTTACAAAATTATCGCCTGCTAAGGATTCATTCGCTAGTAAAGCAATTATTATGGGGCTCAGGCGACATTATTGTCGAAATTAGACTTAAATAAAAACGATTTATTACATGCTGCAGCGTAAGAAACATCAAATATATTTTGAATAGTAAACGGATGCATGAATGTATAGAAATTAAAACACATAAAAACAAAATACTAATCCAAGGTAAGTTAACCTACAATTAATATGCCGTCGTAGGGTAGGTCATACTAATTATAAATTAAATTTGAGATTATTCAAATTAATAAATGAGACTCAAAATATCTCATATTTTCCCTCATTTATTAACTACCTTTATTTCGGTCAAGATACAATTAACCGTTTAATTGTATCTTCTTAAGTGTGACCCATCGTTTCAGGTTCTAACAACTTAACCAAAGATTGCCGCCGTAGAGTAGGTCAATCTTGGAATATATCATCCAAAAAAACCCTATCATCGCAAAGGAAGTGCAACGATGATATTAGCCTGTGGACACCTCCATGTGGGAGGACGTAATCAAGGCGCTACTAGCGCCACCTAAACCTCACTTCGTTGGACTAACGATGGAGACCATAGGGCACATTGTCACATGCCCTTCTCCCACTCAATATTTTAAACTTATGTGTTTTCTAGTTATAAAATATTTATATGTTTATAATCTCATAAATTATTATATCCTATATAATTAACCACAAGGTGATAAGAATCTTAATTCTTATTAAATTAAATAGGCGTATAGAGTTCAATCTAATTGGGCCTAGGTTTATTAGTTAAACTAATCCAATCTAATTGGCCTAACTAGCTTTAGGTAAACCTAGCTCTATAGTGAAAAGGGCCTAATTAACTAACTTTTAAGCTTTAAGTCAAACTTGTGGGCCTAATGTTTATTCCATCTTTTTAACAAAATAATCATTTTATTAAATTGAATAATCTAGGTTAAACGGGCTAAATATTAACCAGCGCCAAGCCAAATTAATATTAAATTGGAAATTACCAAATTTAACTATTAAACTATATCCATTATTTAATTTATTATTCAGCGGCAAATAAACAAACATTCCTAATAGAACATGTTTCTAAAGGATGGTATGCATGATACAATATGGTGGGCATTCATGTATGACATGTTATATGCATGAGCATGTTATTCGAATTGCATCTTACACATTTGATAACATCAAGTAAATAAATAAAAAAAGGCGGGCCGGGTGTTTTGGGTATTTCTAATAATTACAACCTTTGGAAAAAAAAATTGGGAAAAAAATATATTTAAATTACATAATGGGCTTCTTGCAATTACATAATTCCCAAAGCTGCTCCATCTTCATGTCCAAGCCCGTTGTGTAATTTCCGGTCCACCATGTACAAAAATTACAAAAATCCTATGCCATTAAAGGGCACCTGAATCTAGGGAAAATAAGAAAACTGTTTCCAAAACACCATATAGTGCGACCCTCATCCATCATACAAACACAAATAATCACATTAAAATATGCAAGAATGCCATCATGCACTGAATCAAAAATAATTTTCTTAAACACAATAAAAAAAAATATTAATATGCATTTACATGGACCGCTCTGTCTGATTGATGGAAATACAAAATCAAACGCGACGGAATTAGGTTTAAATTTTCGAGAAAATCTTATTTCGCGGGAACCCATACAAACACATATTAATATCAAGGTGAATCACATCTATACTTATTCTTGTTATGGGAGATTTGTTGGCTAGTAGGGTTAAACAACTCCTGCACGGGGTCTTCAATTAGCCCTCGCCTTGAGGTGTGTGTGGAGCTTGACGATTCGAGATGCGGAACGATACACTCCTGGTTTCTGCTAGATCTACCTTGCGTACTCAACACACAGGGCAGGGATCTCTAGGGAAGAGACTCTCTAGAGAGCTGGGGTTTTGAAAAAAAACTCACTTTTTCCTTTTTCTTTCGGTTTCTCTTCTCTCGAACGACCACCACAGTATATACCTGGTTCTCAGGCGTTTGAATCCTTGTATCGAGATAGAGCCAATTAATTATATTTAATATTCTTAAATTCAAATCCTTATCAGATAAAAATGAATAATAATATTTATTATTCTGAGATTAAGTCTTATCAGATAAGGAAATGAATTAATAATATTTAAAATTTAATTCAAATCCCTTATCGAGATAGAGGAAAGCGAATTAATTATATATACCCAATTCAAATATTACCTTTACAGTTATTTCCTTATTCAATGAACCAGCACAATTAATTTGAATTTAAATAACAACTAATTGTTATTTGTAATTTAAAATAATCTCATCATTTTAAATTACTACGAGAATTACAATTATTTCAAATCGTGAATCGTTCATTATAATATATGGGAGTGGAATTGGGACCCATGGACACTGTAATTTCAAGCTCCAATAAATTCAATAATTAATTAAACTCTTTAATCAATTATTTTAATTTATTAATTTGAGTTATTCAGCAAAAACTTGAAATTGAACTCTGTCCTTCTGATGCTCGATTTTACTCGGAAATTTAAAGTGTCCATTGATTTAAGTATTACATGCAGTTCTATCCTCAAGTGGTTCATAACTAAATTAGGGTGAAATTACGTTTGCCTCTAATTATATCTTGATCATAAGTTCCATTAATCTTAGTGAGCAGTTAATTTTATAAACTGTTTATAAATTGGCCTTCAATGTTGAGTTCAAAACGACACCCAAGAACCAATGTCCCGGCTTCCATAGGAAGGGTTGGATTCCATGTCATAGTTCACATTCCGGTGCACCATCGTGGGCCTCCAAAGGAACACAAGTATTGGGCCATTTTCATAACGGCTTTAACCATGACTCAAAAGGCCGGTGACATAAGCGAGTGCATGACTGCCGGGTTGAGGCCGATATACATATGATCATCTAGCGGCGTTTGAATTCTTGAGACAACGGTATTTAAAAGGGTGAAAGCTTCGCCTTGATGCAATGCTGTATAATCTTATTATATATGGAGCCTCCACTTTAATGTCGCCACACGTGATGGCGGATTAAGGTCACTTCATTCTCAATGATAGCCGGACCGCCCGGTAATATTTAATTTGAGATCCCCGAACTTCATTGTTTATTACAGAGACAATATGATTATAATCCATAACCTCGATCCTAGGTATTATAGCGTTATACCCGCTACAGGTTGTAATTTACATTAATAAATACAGGATTTTACGACAATTTACCATTCATACATTATGCAAAAATAGCTAAATGTAATAAATCGACACTTTTTATTAATTTCACAAAACATAAGTATAAATTCATGCTTTCACGGGGCATTATCCACTAACAGACCATCTTTGGAAGTTTGAACCTTTTCAAACCTACCTCATTATATGCAAAGCATACTCTAGTTCCATGCTTTGAGCCAAAAATGCCTAATTTCTAGCTTTGAAATAGCGGCAATTAGAAACACGAAATCCCTGCTGATAATCCTGCGGCCAGAACCAAAATTACTCGGTTTTGAATAAGAATATTTCTTGTGCGAAAGACGAAGTTTGGGGGAATATATTTCTTTTTGGATTACAAGGATGATGAGGAAGAATAAATTCGAAGAACTAGAAAAAGAAGAAGAAGTTGAAAAGGGAATAAGTTTTGTCTTATGACATCTCTATATCTTGAACAATTAAGCTAGTAAGGAATTGTTTTAACACCTAGAACCTAATGCCAACTAGTAGCATGGGAGTTACTTAGCCCAGAAAGGTCTCTAGAGTGATAGAAAGCCTAAGAAGACAAAACATTACTATTCCAATTCTTTGACAATAAGAGAAACTTGAAAAGAGTTCCGGTAAAGGAAGCGGGGCGTAAGTTGAAAGTGGCAGCGAGAGACCCTGACATCTGAGGGTAATCTCACGAAAACGAGTTTAGGGAGTTGACATTACAAGGAAGGAAAGGATGAAGATGAAGGCCATTATACGAGAAGGAAGAGAGTGGAAATCTAGGTAATTTGCAGCCTAAATTTTCGATTGTCCACCCAGTTACTGAAGCCTAACATTATAAGCCTAAAGACCTCTTTGATCTTGAAAAGTTGGAATTTACATTGGTGGAATCAATATGAAAAACAAGCCTACATAGGACTTTTGACTAGTTTCTAAGGAGATCCCGGAAGATTAACTGAATTCCAACAAAAGATTGAAAAGGAAAGAAGACCTACACTCACAGAGCAAGATCTATTAATTTGATGTTTTCCTGCGAGTATTCATGCGGGTTTATTTATAAATAGAGGTTAAAGAAAACATTCCTTTTTCTCGGTTGAAAACTAAAGTTTGAAATATAATCGCAATCTTCTTGTTCAAGTCAAAAGGGTGGAATAAGAAAAGATTATACTGTAGAAGAGAAAAATGTCCTTCAAAATAAAGTTCAATTGTTTGAGACAACAAAATCTGCACTATTTGGCAGGGACAAAAGCGAAAATTTTAAGTTTGAGGGAATTTGATGAGTCAAAAATTCATTAAATTTTTAGCCCATTTTTCTGATTTTTATTACAAAGTAATTTCTTGTTTTTATGCATAAATATGTACTATTTAGCAATATATTTTGCAGAAATTTATAGCATAAATGAAAATTCCAACAAGGATCGAAATTAAAGCAGTTTAATGCTTGAGGAGTGAGGTCGGCAGTAGAGAATGAGTTGCGACGATAGAATCATACCTCCGAGATATGAAAGTGTTACGACAAAAAGATTCTTGAGAGACAGGAAAAGGGCTTCAGGAAGGATTTCGTGTGGCGACACCATTAGAGTCTGACAGAAGGAAGACAACTATGGTTACCTTGAGATAATTGAGAATTGTGATATGAATGGTTGATGACTAAGCTTACAGGTCCTCTCTTAAGAAATTTAGGTTCGACAAAAATATAAGTTAGGGACTCAATCGAAAGGTGCATAACCGGTATTTATAATCGCGACACATTTAAGCTGGAGACAAAAACATAAACGAAAAGCAACCATTTGAGTCGCGACACGCTTTCTGAGTGCGTGATCAGAAAAAGATGAATTGATGAAGCGTTGTGGTAAAAATAGGGTTGCGACAAGATTGGAAGAAAGAGCGATTAAGAACATGCTTTTCCGTCTGACCAGGAGTGATGATTAAAGAAACTCACCAGTAAGCGACCCTATCCATGTAGCGTGAAAACCAGCAGATTCGATCCCAATTGAAGTCCACGAGCTTCAGCTGGTAAACTAGATATGATGTGTAACATGAAAGGGAAGCTGAGACCAAGGATCAAAATGGATAACAGCGAAATGGTGTGCGACATGTAGAAATGATTGCGACGAGTATAGAAGGAAAGGCGGTTGGGTGGCGACGAAATTGTGGTCATGACATTAAGCGATCAGCTTCTGACGAAGCGAAAGTGATAAAGGCAATCATTCAGTTGCGACATATTTTTTAGGTCACGACCAATAAAAATAAAAGAAGCTGAATTGAGAGGAAACTATTAAGATTAAGAAGTGAGGCTACAAAAGGATGGGGAGAAATGATGTCGCGACATGCTTTTAAGGTCGTTACATAGATTTCAGCAAGGAAAAGAAACGACTAAGTCGCGACCTAAAACCCATGTCGCGACAAAACAATGAACAGACAAACCATTTGAAATTGTAGCATAAAAGGGGCTAGTGACCGAAATCGATGGCTAACAAAGAAATCGGTGTCCATGACATGCTTTTGAAATTAGAGACACGAGAATGCGATGAAAGCAAGGCGATGGTGCGACATTGAGCGGGTTTGCGACACAGAATTTGTAAAGGGTGAGCAAGTATGGTTACCTTGAATCGGCTTATAGTTGGCGAAGCGAGTGAAATTAGCGACATGCACGAGGTCGTGGCGAGGTGCAATGATTAAAGCGCCGGTGTAACTGTCATGTCGCGACAAGAAAACAAGCAGACCAACAAATTTGGTCGCGTTTAGCGAAAGCTTCGGATAACAATGATGTCATGGCTTTGAAAGAAAGGCGTGACTAAGAAGTACGAGGCGACAGCATAAATGATGTCGACTGCGTGAAATGCGATAAAAAGGTAGAAAGAGCCAGGTCGTGACATCGAATTGAGGTCGCCACACCAATTCCTGGAAACAAGAAAATGGGGTTGCAACGAGGTTCTCCTTCTTGACAATACGGTCCTGACAAAGAATTCATGTCGCGACCACTAATCGAATGCAACAAAAGAAGCAAATGCAATAGAAAACATCGAATCCTTGACTCGACAATTGCAGAACAAAGTGAAGAGCGTTGCGACCAGTTACGGGGTCGATGACTTAGCGGACTAGACCGAGTTTCATGTTGAGACCACGAGTTCTCAGTCGCGACCTAAGCGAGAGAAATTTGGGCCATTTATTTTAGGAAATCTACGGAGCCCTTAGAATCAGACCCCGATTTAAAGAAAGTTATAAATAGTGACACGGTTTAGTAAAGTATTTGTTTTTCTAAAACCCATTGTGCAGAGGACGAAGCAGACTGTTATATTTTGGGAATAGACTTTTCTTTTATTTTCTTTTCTTTTTCTGGATCTGAACCAGTAATCTGTTAGAATGTAGAAGCTGGATTTAATTTTTCATTCTCTTTTCCAATTACGGCATGGAATCAATGAAGTTCGAACAATGTTTGGAATTCGTTTCTTCCAGTGAATTATAGTTACAGTGGATGTTTTTGATAAATACCTGTTTCATTGATTGTGATTACGTAATTGAAGCCTGACTTCTATTCGAATGGACTCTTTGTTGAATTCTGATTTTCTGTTTGAATTGGAAGAATTTTAAATTGGTTGATTTATTTGATTGATGTTGTTTGTTAGTTGGGTTGTTCCCGATGGTAGTACGAATGCCATCTCGGATTGTTTCTGCTCGATTTCGAGAAGCCCTACGAGTATTTCCTGAGAGATGGAGATTCCTAAAACTTCGGAACATTTAACTTGTGGGTATATCAAACTATGTTGAAGAACTAAGGAGCTCTGAGTTCATTTACGATAGATTTCCTATTCACTCATAGTTGAGGTTGAAGGGTGTTATCATTTAACTCATTCAAGTTTCACCTTAATCCCAATGGATAGAATATAGATCTGTGTTGGTGAGATCTAATCAAGGAGAAGGAAAAATCCATCAGATCTAAAGGATGAGTCATAAATCATTTGCTTAAAGTTTGCAGCCTAGGCCAGACTTGGTACTCACAAAAATGGAGTCTTAAGAAATTGGTATGAAGTATTGAAAAAGAAAAATACGCAAATCTTATAAAGAGTGTTTTGAATACAGGTAACTGATTAGATCCTTTGCTTTAAATGAAGAAGGGACCTCTAATTAGTGAATAATGGATAAATCCAAGTTGCATTAATAGGTATCTTTGACAAATCAAATCAAAAATCGGGATAGAAAAAAAATTAATGAATTAAAATCACGAGGGTATTTGTTCCATAATAATTTCATTTTCGTGTTCATTTCTAGCAAGATGCGATTAATCCAGTTTATTTATTGGTTCAATTCAAATTTTATTTTCGTCAGGTATTAATATAAGATTATCTTGTCTTTTAAATTCCAATTTTCAAACTATTAAAAGGAGGTTCAAATAGTGTGGATCTTGAGTAGTTAGGGTAGTTGATGTCAAAAATTTTGTCAGTCTCTGTGGAAATGATATCTGGACTTACATCCAATTTTTACTAGTATTACTTGTGCACTTGCAGTGTCATAGACTAAAGCCATTATTAATTCCAAAACATAAAATCAGTTTGATTCATTTTCAAACAACTCTATTCAACTTTGACATAGATGCAGGAGAATTGTAAGGCTCTTGTATAAGTGTTAAATTGAGTGGTTTAGTCTATATTTTCACAGACTAACACTTATGCATCAAACAAACGTTGAACCAATTAAACTGCTAAACAGGGAGAATTAGACAGTTTATAATAAACCGAATTGTTGTTACCTTGATCAACTGAACTCTTGAGCATCAACAGCGTAATATGAACCTGCAAAAAAGGGCGATCCAGCGATCAAGTCAATAAAAAATAGGGAGAAGAAGAAACAAAGGGTTTGCGCAGTTGGAATTGCTTACCTTCCTATCTGGGGGATCTTCCTGATTTATAGAAAGTGGTACACAAATCTCTCCTTGATTTTTGGAAAAAAAACTCTTAATCTTGGGGATAAAATCTCTTTTCCCGTATCAATGATTAATTCTTCCTTATCAAGGATTAATTCTTCCTTATCAAAGATTAATATTTTCGGGAAATAATGGATTTGGAAACTAGGATATCCGCTGATAAATATCCTTTGCGTATTTTCCGCCTTCATATCCTTTTCCATAACGAACTTCCCATATACAGGAGGATAGTTGGCTGGGGGACTTAAAATTCTAGATGGGCTACCCAAGAGCTAGTCCATGGGAAGATATCCTAGCTCTCTTAAGGATTCTCTCGTCTGGGTGGCGCCCCTTGGTTCCAATATGGTAAATGGGCTTCTTGTAGTTTCACAATGTGAACTGGCGTCCCTAGGCCCATTGAGTAGTGGTCAAAGACCAAGGTACCTGATGCCCCGTTTCTCGGTGGAATTTCAAGTTTTGATTAGGAAAAATACTATGTTTTAAACCTTTGATGTTGAAAGTTGAAAGAATGGGAAAATCGATACATATCGACGTGCGGAAGATGGCGTGTTTATGGATACAAAGTGGGTTGGGGCGCGTTCCCACCATGCACGGCGCATGATGTTCTGACGACACATTTAATGCGCCCATTGATGTTTCACCCCTATATATAAGGGTTGGGCTCCGAGTGCTGCCCCTTTTACAATTTCACAAAGCCTTTTGCTTGTTGCAATTTCATTTCTCCTGTGCTTTTGCAAACTTTTCTTTAAGGAAATCATCGGAGGTCCCTTGACTACTTTCAATTTTCTAGTGAGTTCTCTCAAACTTAGTTTGTATTGCCCGCTAATAACGTGTTTTTGTGTCTCTTTGTTGTCAAGTATTTTTAAGAACCAGGGAAGTTTCTCCATTTCTTCACGAGTGTCTGGCTATCGTTCTTGATGGGTAATTCTTAGGTTTCGTTGCTAGCGGGTTGTTAAGCCTCCAGAAGGGGATTTTTTTTTTTTTTTTTTTTTTTGTCTTTTGGCTGATCCCCCTTTATTTGTTTGTTTGCTTGTAGAATGGCGAGAGGTCATAAAGAGGCTTCACGGTCATTTGGGTGTAGAGGGCCATAGGGCGCCCACGGCCGCAAATCTAGTCACTACTATGTCAATAGAGGACTTGAGGTCCTTCCGATAAGTCCCTGTCACCATCAGATTAGAGATGTTAGATGGTCTTGGCTCTCGACGGAGCGACAAACGTCTTGTTTATTTTACTCGGAAGCGGTTGCTCTTTTGGACTTTGCCTCGCTGTCCTTTCTTTGGTGAAGCAGTTCCTACGCCGCTCAGGCTCCTCTTTTCATTACATCATTTTTTGGACTCTTATGGGTTGTAGTATGCTAAACTTTCTCTATCAATTGGATATTTCGTTGGTAGAGGTTTGTTTTATTTACACTTTGAAGCTTGGGATTGGGGCGCTGCCATGTCGGCTCCACGACCACCGGCTCTAATTGTGATTCCCAGTTCCCCTAAGATTGAAGCGAAAGGGGTTTTTTTGGTTAAAGGTCCGTGGTATGAGACTTCGGGCTCTCTAGGGCTTCCCTTTAACTTGAATCAGTTTTTCTCGTTCCTATGTTTATTTTAGCTTTTATGGACTTCCTCCTCAGCGTTTGAGTTTTCTTCTGCCCTAATTTTGGAATTTTGCATCTTTTAGTATGTTCTTTTTTTTTAATTTTTGTAGAGTGAACCTGTGTGGCCAGTTAGCGAGTGGAGGAGAAGTGGTCTAGAAGAGCACATCGGGCCCGGCTTCTAGAGATCGTGAGGGAGCACAACCGTGACTCCTTCGCTCTGTGAAGACTTGCTGAATTTGGGGTGCCAACCCCTTCCCTTACATAATTCTCGTCATCCCTCGCCCGTTGCCAACAGAGCTTGTTAGGGATGAACACTTTACTCTCGCCGACCTGCTAAAGTCAATCTTAGAGTAACTCGTTATAGGTGGGATCCGGCAGAGCCTCAATTTGGGGCTTGCTCAGAAACCTTGACTTCCGCTATCCCCGGGCTGGCCAATCTCACATCTGAACAAGTTATTGTGTGCGCGGCGGCAGATAAGTGAAAGATCTCTTAGGTATGCGGCCGCGAGTTAAGAGCTTTGTGGATTCGGTCAATCGAAGCGTAGTGATCAGGTGAGGAGAGGATGATATGTCTGGCCTCGCTGCAGTTTTCCATGTGAATGTCCCGAGAGTGGACTACGAGGTGCTCAGGGAACAACCCAGGCTTGTTATGTCTGGCGGAAGCGCCCCAGCGGTCTAACTCGCCTGAAGGGGCTCGGAAGGCAGGTGGTATTCTTGTGGACTCCCGAACGATCTCCGATGTCACGCAGCGCATTGGAGGGTGCCTCTCAGGATGCTCCCGAGGCATGCATCGCGGGAGGATAAGGTTCCATCAGGACTTCTAGCGTTGATCGAGTTGTAGCGGGCCCTGTTGTAGGACGACCATTGATGCAATCATTCTGAGATTAGACGGCCCTAAGGTTGAGCTGCAGGGCGGTTGTTTGGACTTGCTCGTCTGTCGATGGAGTGGAATTAAGTCCTACGATGGAGGCAGATGCGCCCCAGTCGAGATGAAGACTCGATCGGTATTGTCGATGGAACTCGTTTAGCGAGAGGATAACCTAGCACTTTATATCGTGAACTCTATCTAATCTCTTTTGAATACATGCGGCTCCTGGCCCGAAAATTCTTCCATTCCCTTCCCGGCTATATAGACGAGAAATCTTACAGTGTGGTGAGACGGGATGTTTGTTCTCGACCTGACTTTGAAGGCGATTGGTGGTATGGTAGCTCTGCTTTTAAGCCTCGGTTTATGTTGTAGAAAACCTCCGACACCTCCTTTTTGTAGGTTGTCAAGCTATTTCAGAACATGGCCCTTATGACATAAGGGCTTCACCATAGGTTAGGTGATGCAGAGAAATTTGTGATTCATATGCTCTGTCGATGGTTTCAAGCACTGCGACCTTGGATGATGTCCTAGTCAAGGCTAAAGCTCGGTCTAAGCATTGGGAGCATGAGGAGGCTAGTCTTCCGGAGATCTGAGAGGGTGAGTCAAAGATGTCTTCTCCGGTGCATCGTCTGGGTGACTCAGCATGTGATAGAGATAAACTATTAGATCTAATCTCCGGCGTTGCGGAGGAATTTAAACAGAAAAGGCGAGAGTACAAACTACACATGCAAGTTAAATGAACTTCACTCCTATTAGAGATTGAGATGGCTAAGGATGAGGTGTCTTCCCTCAACTCACAGGCAGGTAAGGACAAAGAGGCTATGGAGGAGGACTACTAGAAGGCCACAGGTTTATCTTTGCATCTTCACCGGATGATGTGTGTTAGTACAACATACGTGGAATAACCCGGAGGTTTCAGATGGGATGCAGGTCAAAGCCAGGCCACTCCTAAGTTCTTCATGAACCCTTGATTTGTGGCACGGAGGGTATCCAGAATCAACAAAATTTATAGCACAATTCCTCCTACGTACGTTTATGACTACTACGGTATAGTGGCTCTAAATTTGACATGGATGGGTTTCTTCGCCCGCAAGCTTGACTTATAATGAGGTTCAAAATGGTGGTTGTTTTGGATTTTAGGTTTGGTAAACGATTAAGGTTGAATAGTTTGAAGCTGAAATCAGCTCAGTTAAAATGTAAAGGCTCCTTAGTAGGTCGCTAGGGTTGGATTCCTAAACAGCCCAGGGGTTTCTAGGGTCCTTTCCTCGTGTTGGAGAGGATGACCTATAGTCATTTCCCAAACCGGATCTTCGTGTAGCTATAAAAATTGACCCTTAATAACTATCCTTTGAAAAATGGCATCCACTGGCCATTAGTGCTCTCGGTCGTTAAAACATAAGTCACCTTGACTCACCTTACAATGGCTCATAAATGATCACTAACGAACATCAATGGATCTAACATTAAGCATCAGATGAGCCCCAGCTTACCAAGTAGTACCATTCAAAGTGACTCAAGGGATCAAAGCCTAAAGTTAAAAGGGAGAATAATGCTTGACAGGTGGATACACAAGTGAAAACATGGAACCCCTCAATCTGCCTCAGGATCCTTTGCCCAATAGCCTTCTTCTTCAAGGAGAAAGAGGTTCTAGCCACTCATCCTCCGATTTGTCATCCTCGGAGGGTGTTTGGTTAATGAGAAAGTGAGGGAAAATGAGAGAAAATGAAAAAGAGCGGGAAGAGCTAAAGGATTCCTGCCCAAAAACTTTTAATGAGCAAAAGGTCTCAGGTTACAATGATGGTTGGGACTTATATATTTGTCCCCCCGACCAGTATTACAAAAGAGCTTTGGTGTCACTATTATAAGAGGACAATTTAGAAAGACACAAAAATTATAGCAGAAAATTAAAAAATTAATGCATGGTATTGCTTACAAGAAATGGCAAATTCGCAGTGTTGTGAAAATTCACAGGTTGCGAAAATTTCGCAGCCCTGCTCCTTTTCTTTCTTTTGCTTTCTGCTTCTCTTTTCTTCTGGTTTTTGATTTGCAACTATGAGTTGAACTTGGATTCTCCATGGTTGGTGAATCACATCTGGTATAAAAGCTTGCGAAAACAGCAAACTTGCCCCTGAAATTTGATTAGTAGCTTTATAGGTCCTTAACATGCCAATTGGGTTAATTAAGTGATTAGTATACAAAAAGTGCTCGAAAACACTGTATTAATAAGGATTTTAATAAGCACTTTTGGGTAATGTGTCAACCTTAGGTGCCCACGGCTTTGAGCACCCACTAAGGCCCGCGACAATAAGGCGGGTAAGCGAAATGTTGAGAGGCAAAGGAACCAGAGAGGAGAGCTCCTACTAAGGACTTTGCTGAAACATCTTAGGCTCTCTCCTCCATTTTTTTTTGTAATCGGCCCTGTTAGGTTGCCTGAACTTATGTAATTTTCTAACGCCATTGGCGCATTTAAGATATACAATTTTTGGTTTACTTATACTATTGATTTTTATCTCACAACTTCCTTTCACGAATCTTGACTAGGATAGTTACTTTAGGGGTTTTAATGTTAAGTTCTCTAAGAGATAGAAGCTGGTAGGGTTCGCACATGGATCAATAGGAAAGACACTATTTTTGGGCCTTAGCTTTAGCCAATAGGCTAAGAGTTGCTACTGTGCTTAGGCATGTGCCATAAGGCTAAGAGCTAGATTGGTCTTTTGAAATTGCCAATAGGTTTAGAGCCACATCTGGTCTTTTGAAAGTGCCCGACGGGCTTAGAAGTACATACGGTCTTTTAGAAAGTGTCAATGACTTAGAGCCAGCAAGTGCCCCGAAAGTGCCGATGGAGCTTAGAGCCACATTTGAGGTCTTTTGAGGGTGCTGCGGAGCTTAGAGCCACATTTGGTCTTTTGAAAGTGTCAGCAGGCTTAGAGCCACCTCTGATATTTTGAAAGTGCCAACAAACTTAGAGCTACATTTGGTCTTTTGAAAGTTCCAGTAGGCTTATTATGGGAGCTCTTTATTTTTCTATGACCGATCACGGAATCACTTTTAGTCTCTGCTCTAACCTTCCTTGGGCTCGGAGGGCTTCTTCCCAGGATGCATAATGTATTTCCCTCGATTAAGGCTAGTTTGTAAATCATTATTCCCTGATTTTGGAGTTCTTTGCAGATATTGTCCTCTGACATTGGTCAGATCGGCCTTTGTATAATTCCTCCATTGTTGTTGGCGGGTCTAAAGACAGTGACTAGAAGAAAGGAGTAGACAGCTCGAAGCTTCTCCTAAAGTTTTGGAGGACTGTATCCATGTTGTACGACTCTACCTGCTAGATGGCTTGCCCGAACCTCATTGTGAAGTCTTGAATAGACTCTTCTTCCTACTTAAGAATTGTTTTTAAGTGGCGATGTTCTTTGTCTCCATAGGAACAGATACTCGACCTGACGCCCCCATAGTTCATTGAGCAGGTTTATTGGGTTACGCAAGGTAACTTGTGGAACCCGGGGCTGCGATAGGCCCCACATAAATAAATTAGGAACACTTTACATAACGGTGATCATTGTCTTAGGCATTTAGGATCATCGCGATTATAATGGAGCATATGATCGTAGAGTTAAGCGGAGACCATCATTGTGGCAAGGCGGTATGTGAACCAGCGGCGTATAATCAAAATGTGTTGCCCTAGGGGTGAAGAGAGCATGTCATCATGTCTACGAATTAAGGCTGCTGGCGGCATGTAGAACATTGGCCCTATACCAAAGGCAGGATGTACAAGCGGCATTGGTGGCATCGTGCCTGCGGGCAATACCGATGGCATCGTACCTTCGGACAATACTGACGGGTTCTTGTCTGCCTCCTTACCCTACGGGATACGCCACTAAAGACATCACTGAAGGCAGGGTGATGTGAAGGCCTCTTGCGTGACTTGGCCTTTATGCTCACCCAAGCATTCTTTGTCGGTGATAGACTTAAAGATAAAGGAACTGCCTGAGGACAGCTCATCATCTACGGAGGTATCGACATTGTCAGGGATGACGGGTTCCTTCCCTTTATTTTGAGTGATCGGATACGTGGCTCCACTGCCATCTCGTACATCTTTTCCAAGATCGTGGCTTTCTCCACTTGGGCTTATGGCAGTCATTCTCTACATTACTGATCGTTCGACGCATTACCGCTCATTCCTCTTGCATCACTTGTTCCTCTTGTTTCCTCTCCATTATCCACGGCTATCAGGAATTGATCTTGGCGATTGGATCATCGGATTGGTTGACATTGCGGCGCCCGAGGCGAATCGGTGTGAAATGAGGAGTGATAGAGTTCCAAGTGATCTGGGGCCTACTTCGGACAATCTGAAGCCAAGCCTTGGCTGCCTATAAGATGAGACTTTTGTTCGATTCCCACCGGAAAGAATAAGTTGTTGTTACCTCAATCTTCGAAACCTCTAGGGCATCAACAATGCAATATGAACCTGAAAAAAGAGGCAATCCCGTTGTGATTGGTAGTGGCCTCTCAGGTGATTAAGTCAGCAAAAATATGGAGAAAGAAAAACAAAGGGTTGGAGTAGGTTGGAATTGCCTGCCCCGTCGTTGGGATCTTCCTGATTTATAGAAAGTGGTTCAAGAATCTCTCCTTGATTTTTGGAAAGAAAATCTCTTAATCTTGAGGATAAAATCCCTTTTCTTATATCAAGGATTAATCATTCCTTATCAAGGATTAATTTTTCCTTATCAAAGATTAATTTTTTGGGAAAATAATGGATTGGGAAATTGGGAAATCCGCTGATAAATATCCTTTGCGTATTTTCCGCCTTCGTATCATTTTCCATAAAGAACTTCCCATACAGAATTAGGATGGTAGAATCTAGGGACTTAAAATTCTAGGTAGACTCTTGAGAATGGCGATCCATGGGAAGAAATGGAAGCTCTCTTTAGGATTCTCGTCTAGGTGGCACCCCACTACAGGTTATGTATTAAATGGGCTTGGACCGTTTCACAATATGGACTAAGCGTCCCCTAGGCCTATTGAATAGTGGGTCTAAAGACCATGGTACCCACACGAATGATTCAAAGCCCATTGTCCCAACCCACTTTTCATTTTTTTTTTTTTTCAGGTATAAAAGTGCCAAACCAAAGACCCTTCCCATCAGCACCCTATTTTAGCCCACACCGCTGGTAACTCAATGTGGTTTAACCATGCTTTTGTAACCTATATTAGCTCCTTATCTATTCGACGTGGGATTTAAATACTAAAGTTACAAACATGCAAATGCGAGTGAGGCCTCCTCAATTATCAAACATGAAATGGGCTAGTCTTCATTCAATTAAGTTTTAAGACATGATAAAGCAAAGATTATTGCAATAAGTGTCTAGTCAAGGTATGATAAAGTTTGGTACTCTGGAAGTCATGTAGTGACCCCAGGGCCCGGCCCAGGCCCGATTAATTTGGTCGAATCGAGAACCGGGGGCCTTGGTTCTTCTTTTATTGCATTTGTCGTTTCTTTTTCAAAAATGTAGCGACCAGGAATCCACCCCAATCCGGCCTGAATGCGCGGAATCCGGCGGAACTGGTTTACTCAAACATTTTATTTATCTTATCAAAAACATTTTATTATTCGTTTAATTCTTGGGAAGCGGTTTCGATTTAAATGGCTTCATAATCATTTACAAATTCATGCAATTCGGAAGACCATAAGCATTTAATAAAATACATTTACAAAGAAGGCATTCATGCCTTTTTGAAATGATATACAAAATCAAGGTTGAGTTTAACTCTTTTTGTTTACAAAAATACCACTTATTTCAAAGAGATGATATCACGAATACGGGTATTATACGCACTCCTGGCCGTACTCTCTCTATGACTTCTGTGACTGCTTGTGATGTTAGCCTTCTTTTTTCTTTGCCTTTCGATACACAACGCATAGATAAAACTACCGCTAAGCATTTTCTTGCTTAGTGGTTCTATAGATTTTATTCAATATTATTAACTGGCTTCGACATGCATTTAACATTAAACCATGCCTATTAATTCAACATATATATTGCTATTTGACGATTTTCGCATGCTTTCAATTCCCAAATCATTTACTATATCACAACAGCCATTTTAATGCAGCCAATTCTATTCACAATTCGAGAATTTATAAAGTTTAAGCACCACACATAAAATCCCATTTACACTTGTCGTATTTAGTTTATTTCAGATTGGTATTAAGTGATTCTAATTAATGATTTCGTTTGATGAATCCGCCTCATTATCATTGGTAATGTGCCCTGCATTTCCTGGGTGATCTCCCGTCATGACGAATCTTTGTTTGAATTGCACCGAGCTTGTGGTATCTTATTGGTCCCCATCGCCAGCGGATCTGCGTTTGGTACCAGGCATGTATTTATCACTTAAATCCATACACCATCGCGCGGATGTAAGTTTGGTGCATCCATGATAGAACATTTCTTCAATGTCATACGCCATCATGACGGATGCCGATTGGGGCATCCCGCCAAGTGGGACATTGGATAAATTTGAGTGCGCCATGCGGATCAGGATTGGTGCATCGTCGAGGCGGTTCATTGATATATCGAGAAATCATTCACATTTATGATGGATTCCGTTTAATGAATCTCACTCTTTTATCATCATTCACATTCTATTCGATTTTTTCAATCTCACATTTTTCAATTTCTGTCACTTAAGTATTATCTTTTCAAAGATATACTCACTCTATGTACTTATTACATATATTCATTTACGTACTCGTTTTATAAACTCATTCATGTACTCATTTCATAGTTACTTGGTAAACTACCAAACTATTTGAAATAAGAATAGAGTCAAAGAACAAACCGAAGCTATCGAATCTAGCTTCCTTCACTTCGATCTCGGTCCTAGGTGAGGCGATCGTCACACAATCCCTAGTCAATAGCATTATTCTGCTCTTGGTGAATGGCAATTGTTAACAATTTTTAGTAAATTACAATTTATTTTTGTTGTTAACAGGTCTTGAGTTAAGACACTAAGTTTGTCCGAGAATGAACTTTTAGCCGGCCAGGCGGTGAGTGCATTTGTTTACTAGCTCTAACCTTGAGCCCAAGACCCCCATTAATCTTTTCTTAGGGTCCACACAGACATGGTATCTGAATCTGGACTGCGGCGAATATGCAAAAATGGGACTCTTGGAACAACTTGTATCGGTACCTTTGGCTTTGTCTTGATCTGAGGGTTACCTGCACAACTTTGTACCCGATTACACCCTTGACACGTGCGGGTACAACTCAACTGTACCCGGTACACCCCTACGGGTTTGCCCGGAAAATGCGGGATTTTGCATTTTCACACATTTTCATCCACAAACTCTTCTCTGTTAAGTCCCATATCAAAATCCACCATGGAATCTGCAACAACTCGAATGTGGTTTAGACTCCACCAAATCCATTTTCCTCAGAAGTTAGGGCTTTTCACCCAAAATCGAATCAAAATATGAGGTTAGGGTTTTAATTTTTCTTTTGAACCTCTTGAATCTCTTCTTGTATGATGCTTGGTCCACCAGGAGCAAGTGGGGAAAAGGATCACACAACTTGATCTCTTGCAAACCCTAACTCCTTCTACTCCCATTTCTCTTCCGCTTCTCCAAAAAGCGGGATGTGACAAAATTAAATCCTAGACCAAGTTTGGTCTTTTATAAATCCACTTAAGTGTAAGGCTATTGTTTGGCCTATATGCTTTTATCATTCTAATTTCCCCCTTTTTGCTCTTGATCACTTATTCTCTTAAGGCCATGTTTGGCTCAAAACCCATTATTTCATTTAAGTCTCTATTATTTACCCAGTCGTTCAATAAATCCAATTTTCCATTTGACATTCTAACCTTCATTTCACTTTCCTTATCATTTATCATTTTATTTTCCATTAGCATTTAGAGCATCATTTGACCTTAGGTCCTTATTTCGATACCACATTTTCCCTTTTTCGCGGTTTATTTGGGTTCAATCATTACTCCAATTTAGCATATAATATTCAATCCCATATGCCCTTTACTTTCTTAAATTGCTTTTCGATTTATCAAATTACGGAAAAGCCCAAGATTGACAATTCATACCCATAATATATAACTAAAATTAGTATAAAAATTATAGAAGGTATTTTAGGTATTACTATATGTAGAAATTCGTCCTCAGAAATTTACCTTAGTGCTCGATTGGATCTTTGTTCATTGCATCGTTCACTTTCCCACAGTGGCTTCTTCGGTCTTGTGGTTTCTCCTGATACTTTGAATAGCGGAATCTTCTTACTTTAGCAATTCTTTCACTTCTGAGCCAAGATCTCTCTTTGTCTTCTTCATATGTCAAATCCGGTCTAAGCTCAATTGTCTCCATGAGGCTACATGTGGCGAGGTCCAATGTTCCCCCTCCAGTAGCATGGACACATGGAAAACATTATGAATCTTTCAGTCCGGAGAGGTAAGGCGAAGCGGTATACCCGCGGACCTACTTTCGATGCCTCATATGGGCCAATAAATCTAGGGCTCAACTTGCCCTTTTTTTCCGAATCGTCCATATTCTTCCCGGCGATACTTTTAAAAACAACTTTTCACCCAGATTTCATGTCCGAATATTTTTCTCTCTTCATGTGACGCATGACTTAGCAATACATCGGTGTACTTCGATCTCTCTCTAATCATTTTAACTTTTTCTTCAGTCTCTTTTATCAAATCGGGGCCTATCACTTTTCTTTCACTCAATTCTGTCCAACACAACGGTGTTCTACATTTTCTTCCATATAGGGCCTCGTAAGTATGTTGTCTTGATTGGAAAGCCCATTGTTGTCTGTGAATTCAACTAAGGAATGTGTTGATCCCAACTACCCTTATAGTCAATCGCACAACTCCTCAACATATCTTCCATAATGGATCACTCTCTCACGATTGTCCATCAGATCACGTGGGTGGAGCAATTTGTGCGAAATTCGATCGAGTGCCCGAGGCTTCTTCTTGATTTCCCCAATCTCGGGAAGTAAACCTCGGATCCGATGCGAAATAATGGATATAGGAATCCGTATGTGAACTATTTCCTTGATATACAACTGTCGGCTTGTCAAAGCGGGCCGTCGGTTCTCCTTTGGTAGGAAGTGGTGACTTGTCAATCAGTCCTTATGACCCAGGCCCCAAGTCTCATGCGCTGCTCACATCGATAGTGACTTCGACCACAAAGTCCACATGTTGACTCGGTCCATTTCCACTCCGTGATATTCGATGGTTGCATTAATCGAAGGAACTTGATGCTTTGCCTTTACTCTTTGACACAAACGCGGTTACAAATTACGTACATCTCTTTTTCATTCAGGACCACGAATGACATTTTCAAATCTTGATACATCTTTGTGTCACAGAGATGGATGTAAAAAGATCCATTATGCCTCGTCAAGTATGGCTTTCTTTAATTCCGCAATCGGTAGGTACACATACCTTGTCCCTTATAACCCACAAGGACCTATCTCCCAGATTATTTAAACTGTTTCCTTATGCATCTCAATCTGTTTCATTATAGCGAAAATTTTCTCATCTTTCTTTTGTGCCTCTAGCACTAGATTCAATAAATTCGGTCTGCTATCGAATTACGCCCTTCTTTGTACCATCACGGCAATGACGGATGGGCATTCAGCGCTTCGAAGCGTTTACCTTTATCTTTCTAACAAAGCATCGACCACTACATTCGCCTTTCGGTGATAATCAATCGCAGCAGTCATAATCTTTTATCAATTTCATCCACCTCAGTTGTCTCAAGTTAAGCTCTGCGTTGTGATGGCAAATACCCAAGACTCTTATGATCGAGTCTTAATGAAACACTTTCTCCATACAAATAATGTCTCCAAATTTTCAACGCAAATACTATTGCGGCCAATTCCAAATCATGCGGTAATTCTTTCATGCGGCTGGTGTCTTGAAGCTACCACTTTACCCTTTTGCGCTAGAACGCACATCAGTCATTAGTGAAGCATTACTATAGATCCACATATTCTTTCTGCCAATTAGGGCAGTGCTGCAGGGCCTCGGTTAAGAATGCTTTTAACTTTCAAAACTGTGGCCTTTTCATGTTCATACTTTACATTTTTACGGAGCAATCTTGTCATTGAAACATAATCTATAACCTCAACAATCTTAGTAACACCTTAGTCGAGGAAACTAAACTACGTAACATTTCTTAGTGGCTTCCATTCGACCAATGCCTTTCATTTTCTTTGGATCCACTCAGTTCTTCTTTTCGATACAATGTGCCCGAAAGGACACTTTAGTCAATAAAACTCGCCGCGCGTTTTGCGCCCTGGCGCTCTTTTCCAGAAGTCTCTAACCTTGGTGTGTCGTGGCTTTCTCGATCTTGTGAATACGAAGAATGTAGTCTATCGAACACTCGATGACGATCATACTGGTCTGAAAACCGATTCATTGGGTTCATTGAATAATATTTGAGCATTTGTCAAAACTAAGCGGCATTACAAAGACTCATAACGAGCGTATTATCAGCGTTCTAAGCGTTGTCTTATGCACAATCACATCTGTTCTCAGCGATGATACCGGATGTGATAAATCTTGAAGAATGCTTGCACCTTTCAATTGGTCGAACAAATCATCAATTCTAGGTAATGGGTACTTATTCTTTACGGTCGACTTGTTCGGTTAATACATAACGTCAATACATAAATAGAGTGTACCATCTTTGTTCTTAACAAAAAGCAGGAGCTCCCATGATTGTCAGCAGTCGAATAAATCCCCTTTTCTAGCCGGAGTTCTTGCAAGCGCAGAGATTCAGTCCTTTAGCTCAAGTGGAGCCATTCTATAGAATTGTAATGGATGCTAGGTGCTTTGGTACAAGCGTAAGATAATAACTGATCTCTCTGTGGAAACGATCGACAACTCTTAGAAAACACATGGGAGAGTCACTAACGGTGGGGATATCGGGATACACTAGGCCTTGCCTTTCTTTGTATCAATCATAAGCCAAGTAGGCTTCACATCCTTCTTTTAATTTTCTCATAATGGCTGTGGATATCACATTAGAGAGGTGGTTTGACCTCTCAGATGAAAATAACCTCATCGTCATTTACAGTTATAGGTCACTCTTTTCATTCTGATCGACTATCGCTCGGTGTTGGGATAGCTTGATGCATCGATATCATCAAATACGAAGGATAACTTCAGTCAAATCTCCAAAATTCATACTCGTATTTTGATGGGACGATCTCACATACACTTTGTTCCTGATAACCTTTGTCTTTCACAGCGGGTTCGTCACAGATGTCATACTCGATTTCAACTCCTTAGTAAATTACCCGGAAGTTGGGTATGTCGATGCACATACGTATGAATGGGTTGACCACAGGTCCTATCAATGCATACAATATTGTAAAGATATGAGTAAAACTACCGACTATCACCTCCGGGGCGTCGGTATCTTCTACTGCCTTCATCAGCATGCTCAGGCGAGCACGGCCATCTTGTCTAGCCAAATTCTGTGTCCCTTGTCTCGGAACACTCGGTGATGCAACACTCTTCTTGCCTTTAAATGCTTGCGATGAAACATTGCCCCCGGTTTGGGGTGTTGTGAAGGGACGTGCCTTATTACACTCTCGTATTTTGTGCTCCATGGATCCTGACCCCGACGACATGGTCGTCTCAGCGATCTCCTTGTGCTTTCTTCCACAATGGAAGCAACGAGGAACATCTTGTCCTCTAGAGGCACCTCCTTGTGCACTTGCAGTGGCGGCCGGCGGGGATAGTATCTCTACAGTGGCAGTGTAGAGCATGCAGGATCATTTACAGATCTCTTACTGCTAGCTGGCGATAAACCTTACGGCCAAGGTTTTCTTTCCTGTCTTACATCTTTTCTTTCGTTTCTCTCTTTACTCGTTCCACATTTAGAGCACATGTCGTGATTTTGGAGAAATCATCATGGCAAAATCACGTGACATAGATTAGAATGTGAACAGCAAGCGAATCTTGAACTTGGCACTTCTTGTAACTTACCGAAATATACTAAGCAGTTTCGGACTTGTTTAGGGTATATTAAAAGCTAAATGGAATTTTTCGAAAATAAAATGATAGAATCGGAAATTAATAAGAGAGCAAAAGGGTAAATATGTAATTTACCACTTGAGAACATAGTGGTCATAAATGGGAAAGACAAGGGTAAAGTGGTCTTTTACCACCTGTGGACATAAATGGCATAAAACAATAAGTTATATGCAAATATGAAATTTTAGAAAGTTGGAATAGAAATAAGAGAGAAATGGGGGGACCAAGATGCAATTAGAGAAACTTAAAAGCAAAAAAAATGGGTTTTGACTTGGCCAAACATGGCCTTAACTTAAAAATGGGATTTAAGACCAAATTTGGTCTCATTTTGGGAACCAAAAACCATAGAAGAGAAAGGAAGAGAAGAAGAAGAGGTGAAGCCAAGATAAAAAAGGTATGGAACTTTGGATTTTTGTATGGAACTATGAATTTATGTATGAATTTCCATACAATTGTAAGGTTAATAGCTTGTCTCCAAATCTAGGGTTTTGGTAGAATTCATCCTAACCTTAGATTTCTTAGAAGTAGGGTTAGTATGCAAAACCCTAGCAAGGAACAAAGATGAGTATGGAATCCTCCGCTTTGAGGTTGGATTCATGGTTAAATGACAAGTAATTGAGTTAGGGTTTAGAATAAGCCCTAACAAGTCTAATATTTGTATGTGTATGGGTTATGACCTATATTAGAGTTGTTTTTGGGAGAAAATCATGAAAGGTTTTGAAGAAAGATATGTATTGAATGATAATTTGAGTATAAAAGAGATTATAAGATGAATTTGGAGTAGTCTTGACGTGTTTATGGAGTATTGGGTTGATTTGGGTATCAACATATTGAAAAATGGGAGAAAAACACATTAAGGCATTTTTCGGTACGACGCAATCTTGGTACACCTTGAACTGTGCAGTGGGCCTCGAAGCCAGAACACAATACCCACGATTACATGTCGGACTTGTCTTGGTACACCACAGTCTATTTGACTAGTTTTTGTATTTTAGCCATAACCTCATTTTTCTTATCGATTTGAGTGAATCAAGTGTTGAGTGAAACTAGCTTCAGGAGAACTAAACATCCAGAAACTAGATACCTTCAAATTCCGATTCTATGTGGCCCCAAGTCCTCAAAGTGGGGCCGTATTGACAAATTTACAGTTACGTTTTTGAACATAGAGTAGTTCGGGTTGTTTGGGACATAACTCGGTTTCGGTGCTCCGTTTGGGTGATTCAATTGGAGAAGGAGCCATAGCACCTTAGCTTTAAAGGAGTACAAAGAAAAAGTGTCAAATATGGAGTCAAGACACTGGAAAATGAGTATTACAAACTGTCCCAAGTGTAAAATCGGTAAATTGACTAGTTTGGCATGAAAATGCCATAACTTTAGTTTGGATGATCAGATTGGAATGATTCCAATTTCTAAGTAAAGTAGATTCATAGAGGAATAAGAATACATGAATGAGGTGTGATTTTATAGACATCATACTTTACAAGTATATGAAGTGCCATGCACAGGCATGAAACAAGGAAAATATAGAAAATGCAACATGATAGATTTGCTCATTTAAACATGAATGTGATATGGTAATGAAAATTTAACTAAATACGAATATGACCACGAAAAGTTTAATAAGTCATGAACATTATTAATCGTAGCTTAAGTTATATATGATTTATTATCACATAACCAGAAAATGATAAAACATAGGAAATATATGAATAGCGCATAATGTGACGAATATATGAATGAGTATACATGAATGAGTATACGTGAATGAGTATATGAACGAGTATACGTAAATGAGTATATGAATAAGTATACGTGAATGAATATATGAATGAGTATACATGAATGAGTATACGTGAATGAGTATATGAACGAGTATACGTAAATGAGTATATGAACAAGTATACGTGAATGAATATATGAATGAGTACACATGAATGAGTATACGTGAATGAATATATGAATAAGTATACATGAATGAGTATATGAAATAAGTACATAGATTGAGTATATCTTTGAAAAGATAATACGAAAGTGAAATTGGAATTGAAATGTGATTATGATCGGTTATGAATGCTATTTAATATATATAAGTATATATATATATATATATATATAGATGGTATATATATATATATATATTTATTTGAATTTATTGTTATTCAAATGTTTGTCATACATATGCATGCGTGTATTTGAACTCTAAGTGAAACTACTGCATAAAAGTAAATTGATTTGAAATGTATCATCATCGACCGACATGACTCGATTCACCAACCGAATTGGCCATGAAGGCATCAGAATATTGAATGTGAAATCATGATGGATTTAATGACCAACATGACGGATTCACCAATCACCATGAAGGTAACCAATTGCTAATGACATCACATTGCTACCGAATGACAACGTGATGATTACCTAAGTAACTGTCGAATGCCACTTTATAGCCATATGTGAGATGTAATAATTTGACGCGAATCACATTGCTACTCGAATGACAAATACACAGATTTCCTAAGTGAATGTCGTGAATGCCGATTTCTATAGCCATATGTGAGATGGTAATAATCGAGTGTGAAATCACATTGCATCGAATGACAAATGTGATGATTCTGCGAATCCGCCGCGGAATGTTAACTTCTATAGCCATATGTGATGGTGATATTAAATGTGAAACCACATTACTATCAATGACAAACAAGACAGATTCACAATTGAATCATTCCGAATGCTTCCACTTCTATAGCCTATACGCAAATCACAAACCGAAAAGTGAAAATGACATGAAAATTGTATTTGTTTAAATATCTTTTACATTACACGTGACATAGTAAAAAGCGCATTATTTTCAGAAATGCATTTTGTTAAATGTGAATGTGTTATGGGTCTTTTTGAATTAAGTGTTTATGGATTGTTCAAAAGAAGTGCTTTCAAGCAGAATTAAAAAGTCTAAAATGGAATAACACAACAAAATGTTTGGGAAGATATCTGAAATATCGGCAAACCGCCCAGCCTTAGATCCGCCAACCAGGTCGTCAGACTGGTCGATACTTTAAAAATGAAAATTTAATAAAACGACAACAAAAATTAAACTGCATCCCGGATCATGAAATGTAATTTCAAAGGATTTGATTAATGGCTTCGCCGTGATAATGATGCTAAGGAGTCTAATATGTATTGGGTATTAGTCTCGATTTGACCTTGTAAGGTATTTGATATGACTCGATCTGTTCCGACCGCTTATCAGATATGTTTGTTTTGAATATGATCTGACATGCCATACATGTAGAAGATATAAATTGAAACTTGTAAAAGACATGACACATGGATGTGATACGACCGTGATAATGATATGGAACCTAAAAATGATAAAAACCTATAGGTGTAATATGATATGAGTTAGAAGTCACATAAGAATAGGCTTCGTTATATGCATAAGAAAAAGTAAATGTAAAAAGATTGTGACGGCGAGTATTGTTATTGGTCGTTATCGTTTGAGATGTCTCACTTGCCGCAAAGCTCTAGCACGGGTGTTCAATCCGTAGGTACTTCAAGAGGAGATAAAGAGGACGTGACATTCCACACCAACAAAGACGGTCATCTCGTATATAAAGCTCACCAACACCGCCACGATCCTAATGTGCTCAGACATTAGATAGGTACATGTATAAGTGTTTGTATAAGTAAATGGGACTTAGTATATGTGTATAGATTTTGATGGACACAACTCCTATGGTAGTTCTTTAGAGCATGTAAATGATTTTTGGTTATTACAAAATTGCTCAGATACCACGTGTATAAGTTCAGCTCTGAAAAAAGAAAAAAACAGGTAAAGAGTTCCAGATATATGGTTTCGCACCCGAAACCGGGTCTCGATCCACCAATCGGCCTGACCGAACGGCGTGACACTTCTCTTTCTTCACTTACTTCAACATCTCTGGGAGCACTTGTTTCAACCGTAGAATTCTCTCACATATCTCTAAGCACTTAATCAGCCATAGTTTCAATTATGAAACTTCACAAGATATTGTTTAAATAGAGTGCCCACATAATGCTTCAACTCATCCAAGAAGAACCTCCTCCATGTAATTCTTTTCCTGGTGGTGCGGTCCCGTCAATGGAAACCCAATTTCACCGATAAGCCTCATCCTGCAGCAATGAGGTTGCACATTCCACTTCTCTTTAGCTATGCAATGCATTGCACGCAAGCATTCGCCGGCTCTTTCTGAGCTAATTTTTCGCTATAGCAGCCTCATCATCCTTCTTTTCCCAAAGTTCACTTGGCCGGCACTCGCCATTCTTTCAATGGCTGATCGTTGCGGAGCGGTTGCAGCTAGTTGCCCGGCTCTTTGCAAGGCCTGAGCTAACTGTTGGAGGATACCCATAGTAACTCCTACTACTTGTTCTGGTTCATTCGTTGGTGGAGCATGAGATGCTTGTCCACCTACCACACTAGCAGGACTATCATGACGATTTCCCGGGTCACCCTCGACCCTATGGGTACCTGAACCATCCATGCTTACTTATTAAAATCGACAAGATCCGCGTCAGAGTCATATCATCCCTTTATATGAAAATGCAATGTATGTCAAATACCAATTTCAAAATCCTTTTTCAAAATCGTTTAGGGCCCCCTTTTTTTTTCCAGAAACGCCTAAACCTAGGCTCTGATACCACTGGGTCTGTAGCGACCACGAGCCCGACCACCCGATTCAGAGTCCAAACCGAACCCCCCGGGACGCCCGCTTAATTCTTTTATTTGCATTTTATTACGTTTTCTCAAAAATGTCGCGACCAATCCCTGCTCGAATCAATAAGTGGATCCGAACTGGTGCCCTCGGTTTACTCCGACGCTTTTTATTTATCTTATCAAAAAACATTTTATTAATTCGCGAAGGTGTAAAGCGGTTTGGGTTTCTTTGAAGCCCATAATCATTTACAATTCATAATCCAAGACCTAGCAACATTTAACAAAAAATACATTTTCTACAAAGAAGGCATTCATGCCTTTCAAATGATTATACAAAATCAAGGTTCGTAGTTTAACTCTTTAGTTTACAAAATACCACTTGCTCAAAAGAGATGATATGCAAATTACTGAGCATACACTTATACGCCGTACTCCTCTCTATGACTCACACACGATTCGCCTTCTTTTCGCTACTGATAAATTACAAGATGAGAAACTACACGCTAAGCATTTTCTTGCTTAGTGGTTCTATACAGTTATATTCTAATATTTAATGTAACTCAACATGCATTTAACATTAAACTTATGCCTTTACATTCATAACATATCCTCATGTTATTTATTTTCGCATAAGCTAATTTCTAAATCATTTACTATATCACAACATGCATTTTTGTTTTAATAATTTAGTTCACAATTCAATGAGAGATTTAAGCATATTAATATAAAACCGATTACATTCATCAATGTTGGTTATTTCACGTTGACTATTCGATTCACATTTCTGACGGATTTCGTTTGATGAATCTCGCCCTCATTATCATTCGATAATGTGCCTACACATTTTAACAATTCGGTCTCCCATCATGACGGATGTTGTTTGGTGCACCCCGACTTGTGGTACACTTATTCGGTCTCCCATCATGGCTGCATGTCGCTTATGCACCCCATGCCAGATCACTTAAATGCCAAAACACCATCATGACTCCGATGTCGCTGCGCATCCCGCCAAGGGAACATTTCTTTTCAATGCCATATGTCATCACGACAGATGACGTGTGGCATCCCACCGTGGGACATTGATAAATTTTCTGATGACTTCGCACTGATGACAATGACCGCCAGTGGTTCATTCGAAGAGATCAATCCATTCACATTTATGACTCGATTCGCATAACTCTAATTTTATCATCATTCACATTCATTCGGTTTTCAATATCACATTCCAATTCCATATTCACTTTCAGATATCTTTCAAAGATATACTCACTCTATGTACTTATTACATATATTCATTTACGTACTCGTTTCATATACTCATTCATGTACTCATTTCATAGTTACTTGGTAAACTGCCAAAATACTTGAAATAAGAATAGAGTCAGAGAACAAACCGAAGCTGTCGAATTTAGCTTCCTTCACTTCGATCTCGGTCCTAGGTGAGGCGATCATCACCCGTCCCTAGTCAATAACATTCATGCCACTCTTAGTGGATAAACAATTGTTAAACAATTTTAGTGAATTACAAATTTATTTTTGTTAACAAATTTCCTGGGTTGCTCACTAAGTCTATCCCAAGATCGAACTCGTCGTCGGCGCTTACTTAAGCGATTTCCGTGATATTTTTCACCTAGCTCTAACCTTAATCGTCCCATTAATCATTTCTTAGGTCCCTAGACACTAAGATACGAATACTTCGGACTTAAACGACGCTAAAATATGCATCGGGGCTAATGAACAACCTTCAACATTTGATACTCGACTCCCAGATGTGCACAAAGCACTTCACACAACCCGTGACCGTAGCCACCTCGACCCGCACTCAAAGAGCTGTGTTACTCCATCGCATACCTGTACCGGCAATGTACCAACCTCGCACCTGGGCACCTTACGGTTTTTGCCCAAAAATGATGGATTTTCTGCATTACACATTTTCATCCACAACTCTTCTCCAATTCGTCCCATATCAAAATCCACCATGACTCCACCCAAAACAACCCAAATGGCTTACCCATAAAATCCTATTTTCCGCGCTTTTCACCCAAAATCCAAATCCAAATATGAGGCTAGGTTTAATTTTCTGCCTTTAACCTCTTTCAAATCTTTCAGATGACGCTTGGCTTTTAGGAACAAGAAATGTGGGAAAGGATCACATCAAAGCTGACTTCTGCAAACCTCAAATTTCTTCCTCCATTTCCTCTTCCCCTTCTCCAAAAACGGGATGGCTCAAAAAATTGAGCTCCCTAAGACCAAGTCATCTTTATAACTAATTCTACGTGTAAGGCCTTGTCTGGGCCTATACACTTTTTATCATTTCTAATTTTTCCTTTTCGCTTCTTAAATCACTTATTCTCTCTTAAGGCCATGTTTGGCTCAAACCCATTATTTCATTACGTCTCCTATTATTCCACTTACTCATTCAATAAATCCAAATTTTCCATTTTGACATTCTAACTTTTATTTCACTTTTCTTATCATTTATCTTTTATTTTCCTCCATTAACATTTAAGCTATCATTTGACCCCAGCCCTTATTTTCTGCAATTTTCCCACATTTTCCCTTTTCACGCTATTTCTCGCTCAATCTACTTTCTCAATTTAAAGATATAATATTCAATCATACGCTCTACACTCTTAAATTTACTTTTCACAATTTATCAAATTATCCGAAAAATCCCAAGTTTGACTCAATTCATACCTAAAATATATAATAAAATTATTATAAAAATTCTAAGGTATTTTTGGGGTGTTACAAGTCAAATTTAAAACTAACTGTAAAAAATATACAAAGGCTTTGATACCAACTTTTGGTTTCATTTTAAAAACACTTTCTGATACCAACTTTACACTCAACATTTTCTTTGCTTTACTACATGATCTTTAATGTCTTTTATTCCCCGGTGTTTATAATTTAGAACATGATTTTGTAAATGACATTAGCTATAAACTTAATATTCAGTACATAGAATTTACAAATAACTGTGGTAGGTTGCATTTAATCCGAATAAAAACTCTTATAAAGGATTTAAGAAATTTAGTTTCTCTCAAAAAACTACATCAATAAGAAGTAGAGATAAGAGAAAAATATAATGAATTTTTTGCTCTGGAAACTATCATAGACAATGAAATAATAAAATATTATATTGATAATTTACTTGTTAGTTCACATTTGTAGAAGAAATTTACATAAATTTTAGTTCACAAAGCAAGAAATTCAATATTTCAAAATTTTGAAAAAGGATAGTGAACAATAATTTCAACAAAGTACAATAAAACACCATAATACAATTCTAAAAATTGAAAGGAAGGCTGGAAGACTAAAACAAACCTCACTGTATTAAGAAACAACCTAGATTATATAAAAGAACAACTAGCTAAGAAAGAAAATTTTATTAGATAGGAACTAGAACAAATACAAATAGAACAACAGGCTATAAAAGAAACTTTAGAAAAACTAATTTGTAAATGAGAGAAAATCCTTGATCAAATTAAAAAACCTAGTGAAATTGAAGAAAACAAAGTCAATACACTATTAAATCAATTTCATAATCTCAATTTAGGAGAAACATCAAAAGTTAGTACAAGACATAAAATTAACCCATTTGAACCAAGGGAATTGGCCAAATCATGAAAATAATAAAAATTAATCACAACGAGAATATAAAATAATATGTAGAAGAAAAGTTGAAAAAGGCAGTCAGATTAGTAAACCTCAGAAAAATTTAGTATAAAAACTAAAAAATAGTAAGATTTTTAATGCTTTTAAAATCGACTACTGATTTAACCCGAAAGTTACCTGCTCGCTTAACGATTCACCTAAGCATTAACTGCGCTCGAACCATATCACTATAAATATAATTTATATTTTTATTAAAATTTAAAATTAATTTTAAAAAAATAAAAAAATATATTTTATTATTTATATAAGAAAATGGAGAGTTTAATTTTATTAAATAGAATAGAAATAATATTTATATGTATATGCTTTTTTAAGAAATATGTTGAAACAGAAGAATAACTCTTATTAAAAATAACTGTTTATAATAATAATATTTTCTTAAAAAAATTGTATATAATATAAAATAACATATTACATACTTGTAATATATTTAATTGTAATACATTATTTATTTATATAACTATTAATTGTAATATATTTCAATCATATATATATATATATAGTATTTATTAATTGTTATATATAATTGTAATATACTCATTAATATAATTAAATTGTAGTACATTTATTTTAATTGTACAATATATTATTATTTGTATAAATATTAATTGTATTATATTTAATCATAAAATGTTATTAATTATAACATTTATCGTATAAAAATATATAATATAAAACAATACATTATTTATTTGAGCTAGAAATTTCACAACCAACCAAGGAAATGCTGCAGTACAATATTTTCAAACTCGAGACCACCCCACGGCCCACATAGTTGAGGAATGAAAGCACAGGGCATTTTCAAATTTATTCTCATTGAATGCAAGAGTGTGGCTTGAAAACATTGGTACCGTGTCCATTAATCATGACATTAAGTGAGGAGTGATTTTTGCAAGAAAAGTCGAACAACTAAGGGAGTCTTTGGGACCGCTCGGTTCCTTCTAAACTGAATAGTTCATCCGGTTTAACGGTTGAACTGTCAGTTTAGTCGGTTCATTGTCGGTTCAATGTTTAAACGGTTCAAAAGAGTCAATTGGATCGGAATTGTGGCCCGTCGACGATCTGATTAATAGAATCGGCTAGTCTGATCCAGTCTTTAAAACATTGAAGATTCTTAAATTAACACACTATAAACTCAATAGGTAATATGATATGTCTAAATCTCGTTCCTTCAAAAATGAGATCAAAACTTTTGAAAAACCGTTCAGCTAAATATATGCATTTAGATATAATACTAATATGAATAATAGGACTACATCGAATGGAAATATGAGCATTTATTTATATTAACCTTTTAGACACAAGAAACAATACAATTGTGGAAGCCCTTTTAATTAGTGCAGAAATAGATATGAGTTCAAACCAATGTTTTAAAAAACGGACCGGTTGGTCGGACTATTGATCGATGGACTTTTCAGTTCAATCCGGTGCCTAAAACCGTTTAACACCTAAACTGCCTCTGAACTGATGGTTGAGCCAGTGAATCACCCAAACTGGGTGGTTTTAGAGGAACCGGACGGTTCATACAATTCCTATTAGCTGGTTTGTACAAGCCCAAACATCTTTGGTCGGACTATTGATCGATGGACTTTTCGGTTCAATCCGGTGCCCAAAACCGTTTAACACCTAAATTGCCTCTGAACCGATGGTTGAACCGGTGAATCGCCCAAACTGGGTGGTTTTAGAGGAACCGAACGGTTCATACAATTCCTACTAGCTGGTTTGTAAAAGCCCAAACATCTCCTAACCCATCTAGTACAAACCCAGCAAAAGCCCACATGTTAGATTATAACATAGGCCCACCCGACCGCCCATTCACGCTTGTGACTTCTTTTGATGTACTTTCAAAATATAAAGGACTTAGTTTTTTTTTATGTATTGATCCCTAGACCTTCAACTTAGAAATGAGAGAATTGCCCAACAGGCTACATTGGATTAATGTATTATTTTAACAAATAAAATTATATATTAACATAAATACAAATAGATACTTATATTGCCTTCTTTAAGAAATTTTAGGTTTAATTATTAAACATATTTATACTTAAATCTTATAAAATTTCAAATATTAACATTAAATAATTTTAAATATAAAAGATAAATATTTTACCATTTAAATTTATTTTATATATTTTTATTGTTTTTTATTTTAATAATATATGACTTATATATTTATTACATCACCGATTCGATCGTAGTTCAACCATCGATTGGACCAATAAACCCTGAATCGATAGCTTTTCCAGTTCGGTTTTTAAAACATTTGTTCAAATTATGCAATAATAGTTTATGTACCTCAATTTTTTTTAGACCTTAAAGAATTTAAAGAAAAAATAAAATAATTGTAAATACTAAAGGCAATATGATATGCAACCGAGTAAAAACTCAATATCGCAATAGGATTTATTTGAAAAACAACAAATGCTTTAAGTTTGAAATGTGTGATAGAATTTGATGATATAGTGAAGTTGTGAATATGATTGAAGCAAAACCCATAGAAATAGGTTATTTATTAGATAGCAAAACCACAATTAACCAAACCAATACAAAAATATCCAACTTCTAGTAATATGTATGAAAATGAAGATGGAAGTAGGAATGGCTCATCATACCTAACTCAAGTGGGAGATCGTTCACCATATCAAACAAATGCAAGGCATAGGGAGGGGGCGATCTCAGGTTCAAGTCGTAGTGGAAATAGTTTACTACCTTGAATTTAAAATGTAATATAAAAAAGAAAAAAAAAAGACGAAAGTAGCGATGGCAATTTGTCTCACGACCCGGCTAACCCGCTCTTATTAGGACGAGTATGGGAACCTATAAATCAAGTTTGATTTGGGTTCGAGAATATTTATTTAAAACTCGAGTCGGGTTTGGGAGGAGTATGGATTTCACCCAACCCGCCTCGAGTAGGCAATTACATAATTGGCCTCAGGGTATATAAACACATTTTCATGTTTTCCCTAATGGTGTCGTCGCCTCCTTTTTTTTCTATCGATTCTTTTTCTTCTTCGAGGAGAAGCTCCTTCTTTTTCCCCAAGGAGCTACTCCTTTTATCGTTTTTGCTATACACCTTTTACCATTTCTACTTGCAATAATTGATTTTCAAGGGCAAAGCAAGGTAGCTTTGGGTTCGACACCTAGATTTCAGGTGGCAAAGAAATTCTTCCTCAATCGGCCTCCTCCCTTGCACTTGCAGTTGCTTCTTCTTCCCAATCTCTTCATCCCAATGTTTTTTTTTTCATTAATTTTCAATCAGATTGTTAATCATTGTGGTGTTGATTTCTACTTTAATATTGTTTTGGATATTTTTTAGAATCACAAGCACTCATTATGGTTAGGACTTGAGTGCCTATTTCAAGATGGGGCGAGGCAGGGATGGGATAATGAGGTGTTTATGTTAATGGGATAGGAACGATGACCTTGCCTCGAGACAAATATGAGCCATGAATGGGACACAGTACTGTAATCGGGGATGGGAATGAGATAAGAGCAACTCCAACGGGAGTTGCTATCAGGGGTGCCATCTCCATAACTGTTAAAATGACACCCAAATCATAAAAATTCAGGCTTCAATGGAGATGGCATCGGAGGTGGCAAAATGCCATCCGAGGTTTTGAGGTGCCATATTTGACAACTTTGGCAGACCAGAGGATTTAAAATAAATATCACGCTACTGCTTGACAACGACTCTCAACTAGCCATATTCCATTTGAATTCCTATAAAATTACGTAGAATCGTATGAAAGGAACTTTACCCTCAACTTTCGCTCTGCTTTAAACCCTAACTTCCTCGATCCAGCCTTTCCTCGAACCCTAGCCTCTTTGTTGCAAAGTCAAACCTCTAGCGTAGAAAGTCGCTTGAGAAAGTATAGTTATAAGAAACATGAAGTGAAGAAGACTGGGGTGATGTTCAATTCCTTGCCTCTTTAAATTGAAATGATTTTTAAATTAAAATCGATAAATTACTAATTCTTTAAATCGATTATAAATTTTGTAATCGATAAATTCATTTGTATACTTTATAAATTGCTTATTCTTTAAATTGATTATAATTTTTTTTAATTGATAATGTCATTCTTTAAATTGAAAAATTGATTTTTAAATTTAAATTGATAAATTGGATAATTTTTATCTTGATAAATTGCTCATTCTTTAAATTGATTATAAATTTACAATTTATAGATTCATTTGTATACTTTATAAATTGCTCATTCTTTAAATTGATTATAATATTTTCACTGATACTGCTCATTCTTTTAGGACATGTAATTACTTTTAAATTTAAATTGATAAATGATAAATTTTTAATTGATAATCAAGCTATTCTTTAAATTGATTATAAATTTTATAATTTATAGATTTATTTGTATACTTATAATGTTTATTCTTTAAATTGATTATACTTTATTTATTTTTGTAGATGAATTTGGTAATATGACGGTTCTTTAATTAATTTGCTTATGAAGCACACCGATTTATATGACGATACTATTCGTGAGCAATCTCACAAAGATTAGTGCCAAAAAGACAAATGAAGTTGTTCTAAGATTGAGAAATCTACAAGGACAAAGAATCTCTTCAGTAATAAGATAATTACTACGCTCAGATGGCTTAATACGAACAAAAGATGCAATTACTGGTGAATTTAACAACAAAAGCAGGCATTCGGCAAAGAATCTTGCAATACTTAGAACTTCATGGAGACAATCATGAAGAGCGTTTCAATCTTCGCTACAAGTCGGACTGATATAAATGCAAATGCAAAAGAATTGCTCGCTTTTATAGCTTCAATCAAAGTACTCCGACAAAGCCGACAATAAATTTGTTAAAATAACGTAAGATATAAACTTTAATTTAGACACTAGTATGATTTCGATATTTGAACCATTAACTAATAATTTCATGCTTTTCAGTCGATAAAGGCAGCAGCTATAAGATTATTTGGAAACCATTTCAATACGGCATGGCTGAATATATTGAAAATGGACTGATAATCTGATCAACAATAAGAGAGCAAAACCTATTCAACCGGTAGTCCGCTTAATCAACCCATGTCAACTCTCGCTATTCAACCTCCATATTTAGTGTGACGACATCAACTCCTCGTCTACTCCTAAACTCGACATAAAGGTCATGAAAGGCTTCGAAGAAACAAACTTAAAAACAGTATAAGTGAACCGATGTTGAAAAGATCACTAGATCATCACCATCGAATGAAAGAATGGAAGTGAACGACAAAAAGCCTGAGCTTAATACCGACAAAATTTATGCTCACTGTGAGATAAAGATTGAGCAACATCGTAGTCAGCTATAAATTGAAGAAAGACAGTGCAAGAATTAAATGCAAAATGAGATTTAAAATCACAAATCGACACACTGCATGGACCCAATTTCTCGTAATATATTGAATAACCTAAAGATAGAGTGTTATGAAAAGTGGGTTTTAATTTTTAGTCGTTATTTATTATGTTGCTATTATTCCTTTAATTTAGAAATATTATTTATTGCGCTGCAAATTGGAATTGAAAATATAACTTGAAATTGAAATTGGAATTGAAAATACAACATGAAATTGAAAATTGGAATTAAAAAATATAAACATGGAATTGAAATTCAATTAAAATACAACATGAAATTGAAATTGAATTGAAAATACAACTTTAACTTGAAATGACAGGTTATTAGTCGCCATGCTTCCCACAAATTTCGATAAGATATGACTCAAGTAGCTTGAGAATGAGTAAATACTGTCTCGATCCGGGAGCAATGGGTTTGCATGAGTCTTCTAATTCCCGTATACGCATGTGACACTTATAGGCTGGGATGGTATCACTTCCATCAAAGTCATTGTTACTATCTCCTTCGCCCCACGACCATATGCATTATTATGCACGCTATAATATCGCAAGTGTTTCTTCATCCCAAAAATGCAGCAATTCACGTGATAACAGCAAAACGGGCTTGAAGTACCAAATTCCCGCTCTACATCTTTTCACGACTTCGCTTGAAGCAAAATGTTTTTCTTCAAAACTCGCATTGTGGAATTGCTTACAAATGCTTACCGCTGATAAATACCATCAACTGATAATATCCATTCACTTCATGACCATTAATTATATAGTTGACTGAGGAGCAATTTACCATTTTCTAATAATGTAAAAACAAAATCTTATCTAGGAACATTTATGTCATTCAATGAACTGTGGAAACTCGAAAATCTAATTTTTCTGAAAAATAGCGAAATGGTACTTCGGGTCAAAATCCGGAATTTTTCGTATCTCGATGACGAAACGGGACTTCATCGTTTGAACTGTCCCGTGAAATCTAGCTACCATGCCGACCAAGTGAATCTCGAGACGCTTAGAATTTCACATTTTTCGATGCACTAGGGAGTAGAAAGAGGCTTGGTGACACTTCGACACTCAGCAGCCGGCCCAAGAGCCATGGTCAAGCTATATAAGTCAAACACAGCCCAAGTAGGCTCACATTTAAACACATACTGTGCATCATGCCATTATATGAAAATCAAGGGTAGATGGATAAGGGATAAGGTGTAATCCCATGGGCCACTTAAAATTTAACAAGTGGCATGAGAGACAAGTCTCTCGGTTCCATTCACCAAAATGGATTTGAGAGAGATGAGAGAAGAGAGAGAAAGACTAAACGAAAGGAGAGAAAGAGAGTGGGATTTAGAGAGAGAAGCCTACCTTCTCTAGGATTCCCAAATGATCTAATTGTTTGCGACGAGGCAAGAAGGAGTTGCCCCCACGGCAAGGACTACGCGTGGTACCAGCTGGGGAGTTTCCTTTGACAACCCCGAAAGGGTAGGGTTTTTCTCCTACTTGTTTTACTCTCTATCTAAGGTCATTTTAATAATGGTGGATTTGTTAAGGCCCTGATGGCTACGGTTTCGCCCAAAGACTGGACCAAGTGAAGAAACTCGGTGGGAGCCAGATACCCACTTGACTGTCAGGTGGTTTGTGATGATCAGGTTGCCTACGGGTGAATAAATATGTTAATCAGGGTTCTAGTGTGTCCCAAGATGAATGGTCGACCTGAATATTGGCCCATGTGAGCCAATTTTATGTTATTGATATGAATGAATAATATGTGTGTCTATAATATATGCATGCTTAGTATATTAACATGGATTGTATAGCATGTGTTAAATGTTTGGTGTGCCATTGCATGAGCACTTAGGTGGGGAGTAACCCAAGTAGGAAAATTTCACTACTGGGCATTGCTCACCCTGTCGAGGGAAAAACTATTTTAGGTACCGAAGACGCACCTGGGGATGGGATGCATCCGAGCCTTGTAGGAAGAATAGTCACACATGCGCCTTATTATGTACTTTGTAAAAATCAAGCAAGAGACCGCTTGATAATAATTTTGTAATCAAAACAAATTGTAATTGAACCTCTTTGTGTAAAATATACAGTCAGGTTTCAGATGGATAAAATTTATTGGGCCGCTTTCACACATGTATGGGTCCTATGACGTGAGACATGTAGATTTCGCCGGTCGACGGTCACAATGGACACCCTTGGCTTAGCGCCATAGTCTGTGTAGACCAAAGAATGCATGCCATATCCAAAGACTTAGATGCCACAATTTCTAAATGATTGTCAGGGTTCATGACAATGACTAGTATATATACCTTGCCGCTGGTGACAATTCTTTCCACTTCCAATGCATGTGCAACTATACTCCCTAATATGCCAGAAAGCCACGCTTGTTCCCGCTTGTAGCACCGAAGAAGACGACATTGTTTGGTGACCTCGCAATGGTCGCCAAACATTGCAATAACAACTTTCACAAACCTTCTCAGACTCTCTACGGCGGCTTTCTCCACCCTATCGATTCATCCACATAACTGTCTGTTCCGCAAGCAAAGAATCCCATAAGCAATGTTGGTCTTTATGGGATGACAAACAAGAGAACCCAACCAGATTCAGTTTTTCGATGAAGTATGGATCATATTGTTCAACCTCATTTATAATTCAAGAAAAAGAGGACGACTTATTCGAACCTCCTTCAAAAACTACATACACAAGGCAAAATAGTCACGAGCAGAGTCTTCGTGACCTTCAACTCATCACGATTAACCATTCAAGGGTTTGGAAATCGAACCACGATGCCTTCTTATCCGTCCCCGGCTAAAACCCTTCTGAATTCTAGTTGCAAAGATACAACATATCCAAGTCATCTATCTTTTCTTCAATATTGAGGATCTCTCCTAAAATATTAGGAAAACGATTCATATAACTTGGATGAACGAAAATATGAAAGGATAAGTAAATAAAGAGAAAGGAGATATCAATGTATAAAGAGAATGTAAGATAGATGGATGAAAAACATGAGAAAAATTTTTCATATTTATAGATCTAATTATACTTTTTTAATTTTTATTTTGGCTAAGCAATTTTCAATTTTGAATTTCAAATCTGTTGAAATTTGAATTTGAATTTCAATGACAAAATTTGAAATTTGAAATTGAGTTACTATACAACATATCCATTAAATTGTGATCGCTTCTAAAATATAAATCTTAAAATATAACTTCGTGAATTATATTTTTTAATAAAAACATTGAATTATTAAAATGACACCCCATTTTTGCACCTACCATTGAGCAAAAACACCTGCTCGAGCTAAAACACTGCTCGGGATTGCAAATGGCATTTGACACCCCATTTTTGGCAACTCCCATTGGAGTTGCTCTAAGGGAATCCATCCTAAACCCCCTGATTGCCATCCCTAGACAGAAGTGCAAAAATAACCTTTAGAAATTATAAAACTATAAACACAAAAATAGAGTCGAATAAATGATATTGAATCCATACATATATTAATTTATTAGATATGGAAGAAAAGATTTTGTTAAATATAGAAACAGTTGAACATTTATATAAAAACTCAGAATTGATTAATATAATGTTGGTGAAGAATTTAATTATCTAAAATTACAAACCGAACAAATGGATCAATTGAACTTTGTAAATATAATGTGTAATAACTACACAGATGAACAAATAATTGAAAACTTCACAAAACTAATTTAGTTAGTGTTTGCACCAAAATCGAAAATTTAGCCTGATCCAGTAACGAGTTATGCCTAAGCCCATGAATAAAAGTACAAAAGAAATGGGCCCATATCCATTCGTATAAGCCTATAGAAGAAGTCAAGGGGTATTTCTGGAAATTTTAAAAAAATTTAGCCAACGAAGTTTTGATCAAATATCAAAAGTGGGGCAATTATGGGCTGATGTGGAATATACTTGAGGAACAAGTCTCCATAATAGAGATGTGGAAAAATTCTTGAGGATCAAACCTCTAGAATTGAGATGTGGGTGAGTTCTTAAGGAACAAGTTTCATTAGTGGAAGACATGGACAGTTACTTCAAAAAGTGGAAAAAGTGGAGAAATGCAAACTTTGGTAGTAAGTCTTCTACGTTTATAAAGGGAGTAGAAAATGAGGAAGAAGGGACAACCAGTCAACCAATCAAACAAATCAATCGACTCAATGTCAATCAACAATTCTTAGCTTTTCAATAAGCTTTCAGCAATTCCAACAATTTCAACATTCTAATTCTTAGTGTTAGCCAAGTTCATGGCAAGTTTCCATCTCTGTTATTTCATTAATTTGTAGTGAAATTCAATATTTTCTCTAGAAATTCCAGCATTCTGGTAGTCCGTTCTATTCAAGTTTTTATCAATTTTACCAGCGCAATACTGTTTTCACAGTGAAATCCAATGTTTACTTCAACAATTCCAGCATTCTGGTTGCAAATACTATTTAAATCTATCAACTTTCAACACTGTGTTATTTCATTCATTCCTAAGAAAATCTAATACTTTTCTTCAGCAATTAATTCCTACATTATTTCCATTCAGCATTTTCCACTTTGATTATGAGGAACTGTTAAGGGAACCAGAGAACCTACATAGTTTGATTAAAAGTTTGATCTTACAAGTCATTCTAGTTTGGAAACACTTTAATTTCCTGACATGCCCGCAAGCTTATATTTTTATGTTTCGTGTAAGATTCAAAAATCACTAGAATAATTAGTAAATTTTTTGATATTGAAACAATAAATCAATTTATTGTCAAACCAAAAATTATAGAAGAAACTGAAATTGTTAAACCAAAAATAATACAGGATGTTGTAAACTGAATTTTCTAAGTTGGAAGCTCATGTTGATGAGTTGTTGAGAAGCAATCTAGGCTCTACATTGAACATGAAGATATGTAGAGATGATCTAAAAGAGGGGAGGAGAATCTTTAAGAGAATATTTGTTTATTTGAATGCCTATAAAAAAGGATGAAAAACATGTTGTAGGCCTATTATAGGCCTGGATGAATGTTTTTTGAAAACTAAGTTCAAGGGTGAACTTTTGGTTGCTTTAGAAAGAGATAGGAATGAACAAAATTTTCCTATAGCATGGGTTTGTGTGAAAAGTAAAACAAAATTGAACTGGATTTTGGTTTCTAACATTGCTAAAAGGAGAGCTGGAATTAGGAGATAGTAGCCAATTTACTTTCATATCATATATGCAAAAGGTATGATACTACCTATCATTTTCATTTATTTATCTTTATGTATGAAGGATCTGAGTTATTCATATGCTTTTTGTTGTATTTATATGTTTTTTGTTGCATTTTAATGTAGGGTTTAGTTAATGTTGTCGTTGATGTATGTTCTGAGGCTGAGCACAGATAGTGTGCAAGCTATATATTTACAAATTGGTCCAAGAGACATAGAGGAGGATAGATGAAAAGGCAATTTCAGAAGGCAGCGTGGTTTACCTATGAAGAAGATTTTGTTAACAAAATGAGGCAATTTGGAGAGGTGAGTTCAAATGCTGCAAAGGATTTGATGTACTACCCACCACACACATGGGTAAGATGTTATATTAATGTATTAATTATGGAATAAACATAATCATATTACAATTTTAATTATGTAATTGTACATGTTAATTATGGGTCATTTATGGGATAGTTTAATATTAACTTGTTATGCACCCATGGTTCTATCTTCTCATTTGCTTTGGTAAGCCCATTGAACCAAAGCCAAAATGTTCCATTGTGATTTATTTATATAAGTAAATAGAGCCCTAAAATTTTCAAGGGTTTTGTAAAACACGCTTGAGGGAGAAGAAAAGAGTCATCTTCAATCTTATCTTTTCTTTAATCTCATCCCTTGTAGATTTGGGAGACAAATAGTGGCCAATAATTCCAGATCCATGCTAGGTATGTTTTATACACACTACGAATTGATATGCTTCTTTGTTCAATAAAGTTATTATTTTATAATTCATTTGTTGGGAATTTTAATTATTGATCAATTGTTTTTTAGCTTAATAAATACTCTTTATTTTACAAAATAATCTAGCAATTGGTATCAGAGCAACTTTAATTGACATTGAAGCCGCCAATTCATTTTTCTCTGTATTTTTGATTTTGTTCTAATTTTTTTGTTAGTTGTTCCTAGGTTTTGTCTTTCTATATTTGTTGTTACAACCATGTGGAAAATTTTGAAATTGATTCTTATTCTCATCATATTTAAGGATCATTGCAAGTTTGCAAACTCTTTCAATTTGAATTAATTTGATAATGGAACGGATGTTGATGCTGGACACGACATTGTTAATTTTTCTTAAATCCAAGTTATTATTATTATTTTTTAAATTGGCTCAAGTCATTGATTATGTTAAATAGATAACAATAATAATAATTATAATAATAATAAATAGATAAAGATAAAATGGGCTTGATGTTTGGATCCTTGTTTGCCTTAGAATATAAAACTTATATTCTTTTGATGGCCATAAATATATATGATGAGAATCATATCCGTGTAACCTTGTTTGATATGGACTACATGTTTTCCTATGAGATTTGGTTGACTTTTGATTGATAAAATTAAAAAAAAAAGTTCAATTGTTTTGATCGATGTGAAAGGCAATAATGATATCATATTTCAATCCTATAATTCTTTTTGTTTTGACTGAATTAATAACAAATGTAAGAATTAAAAATAGGGTATATATTGAAATCATGAAACAAATAGTTTCTTTTATACGTTATCTCGGCAATTCTTAGAGTGCCAAATTGAATTTCTTTTCTTTCTTTTTTGGTTTTTGATTTGTTCCTTTGTTCCATTGACTCTTTGGAGGTTTCTAAGAAGGAAATATAATGAAATATTCTCCCATTCTATTTATTAATTTCATTTTTCTAGGATTTTTCATAGGGCATTTTTTAAGCCAAATTTTACGTTTTTACTCCATATTTTTGGTTTTCTATCCCATTAAGCATTAAATTTTTTATGGAACAAAAATAGAATTTTTATCCAATTTTGTAATCTTTTCACTATTTTTTTATATATTGCTTTAGCAATTTATGTTAGTTATATTTATGATTATTTATAACATCGTATTGTGAATAAGATTAAATACTTATAAACTTGGGTATTGAATGCTTATGAACTTGCCTCTCGTGAGTCTAAGCGTGTCAAATATTTCTTGGAATTGATGTTGCAACTATAATTTCTCCCGTCTTGTGCATCAATTTTGCTAAGATCTATACAGATAGTGAAGTTATCCTATCGATTACTTTATTATTTAGTAGGATGCTTAGTTTGGTTAAGAGATTTCACTAAGTATCATAAACCGCACAATTTTACTACCTTATTGGTAGGAAATTGACGCATTTGGTTGTGACGGCTGGTGAATTGCCCTTACCTATTTATTAGTCTTTTTGTATTTTATAGAATCTAACTTTTAGTAACCACTTTTGTGGGTCATTTAGTAACCACAATTTTACCATCTTATTTATTCTTCAACTTTGAGCTTTCCTTAGTTCTCTATCACCACGAAACTTAATGGGACTAATTACAAGCAATGAGTTAAATCTCTCATGATGAATTTGATAATTATAAAACTGAACTTGACCTTGAAAGTTGAAGCTCCTTCAAAACCACTGTTGAAAGTTTTGCAAATGAGAACAAGTTCTACGAGGACTGAGAGTTTTCTACGTTTGTTTGCTACAATTGTCTGAGAATCATATTATAATCTATTTATGAAAGATTCTACAAGAGATTGAGAATGCAAAAGAATTTTTGAATGCTATTAGCAAGATATATACAAAGTTTCCAAAGAATGAAAAAAATGAGCTATCCAATAATTATTGGGTGAATGCTTGTTTTGAATCCAATGTCATTGATGTGCCATCTGATACTTAGTGGTTAGATAGTGGTGCTACCATTCACGCTTGCAATTATATGCAAGCGATGATAAGTAGAAGAAGTCCAACTAGTTTGGAGTAGTACATGTACATGGCAGATGGTACAAGAGTCCAAGTTGACTTTCAAGGAGTTGTTAGATTGCAGCTTAGTATAGGAATTTTTTGGAATTACATAATGTGGCAAAGTTAAATTGTACCGAGATGCTTTATTGATTGGCAATGAAATACTTTATGGGAGAGAGTTGTTTGTTTTGCTTTCTATTTCTGCTACCCTTATTATTAATACTGCTAGTAGCTCCAAACATTTGAGATTTAATGAAAAGTCTTCTACTCTTTGGTACAAGCGTTTGGGTCATATTTCTAGATAGAGAAAGGAGATATTAATTAAGGATGGATTCTTTCGAATCTTGATTTCTCAGATTTTGATACCTGTATAGATTACATCAAGGGTAAACTGATCGCCAAGGTTAGGAATGCCAAGATTGATAGATGCACTGAAGCTGTTCAATATTATGGATATTTCAGGCAATCTACTCCTCCTACTATGGGTGGCCACAAATATTTCATTACCTTCATTGATGATTATTCTCGTTATGGTTTTTTCGTGTTCATTTGTGAGAAGTCTGACTCTTTAGAGGCTTTCAAAGCAAAAGTTGAACTTCAACAAGGGAAAAATATCAAAATGGTTCATTCTGACATAGGTGGTGAGTATTATGGTAGATATGATGAGATGGGACACAACCCTGGAACATTTCAAGAATGTGGCATTGATGCTTGATGAGTCTTAAGCTCATCTATTTTTAATCCATTTTTCTGGGCTTATTTAGTCTTCGATATAATGATGCCAACTATGGAATATTTACCAACTTTGTGTTTCAGGTGTTTTAATTCAAAAGGAGAAAATTCCAAAGAAGAAAGAAGAGAAAATAGTACTGCAGCAGCTTCCCTATCATGACAGTTTTGTGTGTCGCAACAAACTTCCAAGAAAATAGAAAAAGAGCTTGGTCACGACAATATTTCCTTCTACGCACACAAAGGTCCGAATATTGACGTACGAGCTACAACGCCGGTCAGCGCGACGCTGCGGTCGCTACGTTAAAATGGAAAGAATATAACAATTCAGCTGACACAAAGAAAGTTTATGTTGCAACAAAGTTTTCAGCAGGTTGTCAATGTTTGCCTTTTTCCACAGAGACTAAAAACCCCTAAAATTCACATAGTTACAAGAGCCTTACACTTCTCTTGCAAAACATGTCACTTTTTACAAACTCGTTGATTAAATAAACCTTTCTTTCAGGTTCGGGATTTTAAAATGGGTCTAGTTTATGACACTGCAAGTGCACAAGTCATACAAGTAGTAAAATCCGAATGTAAATCCGCATCATTCCTACGTAGATTGACAAGAATTCTGAAATCAACTACTCCTAATTCATCGGTTCTATGCTATTTGGATTAAAAATTGATAGTGAAAGTTTTATCTAGAAAAATAAAGATCCTAGACTATTAACTATAAATATAAACTGAAATAACATGAAAACAACCAATAACATAAAGAACAAAATTATGGACCGAATCTGTTCCCCGTGAGAAACGAAAACTATCAAAGAATTACAATGAAACAAATAATCCCTACACGAAGTACATCAAGCTCCGTTTTTATCGATGGATTCCGATTGTCCAAGATTGCATAAATGTTGCGCTTGATTTTCCATATTCACTTGTTAGAAGCCCTTGCTTCTCTCGGGTCAAGATTGAATCCAACATTTGTATTTCTCTGATCTTCAGAAGATCTGGTATTTTTTTCTCAATACTTCACACCCATTTCTTGATGACTGCAGATCTTTTACTTTCCTTCTCAGGATTTTTGTAAAAGTTCTACCACTTAATTGGTGGCTCATCCTTCAAATCTATTGGTTCCTCCTTTCCCTTGATTAGATCTCAGCTAACACAAGGTTGTGAGCTTCCCTTTAGATTGAGGTGAAATCTCTGATTATTTATATTGATAAATACTGCCCTCCAACTTTAATTATGAGCAAATGGGGGATTTATCGAAATGAACTTTCAAAGCTCAGCAGTTCATCAATGGTAGTCTAACATACCCATAAGTGAATGCTCACTAGAATCTCCAACTCGTGTCACGCTGTAGGGCATCCTAGAAATCAGAGCAAGATACACTCCTTAAACTGGTATTCAGTACTACCATTGGGAACTTATAGATTCAAAAACAACACCAAGTAAATAAATCACAACCCAAATAATTCTCTCTAGATTTTTGCAGAAAAGACTGTAACTAATGGTAAATCGAATCCAACTGAGTTGCGTTCTAATTACTGCATCACAATTAACAATGGAGCTTCGATCAAGTACATCCACTGTAATCGCAATTAAACTGAGAAGAAATTAATTCCAGAAATTTGTCTAGATTTTACAATTTTCAGGCAATAATTTTAAGAAGAAAATAGCATAAATAAAAATCCAGCTTCAATCGTTTCTGCACAGTTCGCCAATTCAGATCCAGAAAAGAAAAGAAAATAAAGAAAAGAAAAGAAAAGAAAAGAAAATCTACTCTTAAATCCATAGTTAATGAACCTTCTTCTCTCCCGCCTTTGTCGAGGAAAAGTTAGAGGGTTACTTTACTATTCTAACACTATCTATTTATAATCACAATATGTTCCAGGTCGAATGCATAAAGATCCAAGTAGAATTCCTTAAGAAAGCCCAGATATTGTCTCCTCGTGTCGCGACCTTCGAGCTGATGTCGCGACCTAGATTCCTTTAGACCGCTCCGGGCCTACCAGAACCAGGTTTCTTGCAGCTTCGTTGATTAGTGGTCACGACTCCTCACCAGGTCGCGACCTTCGCTCGCTTGTTCAAGAATTGATGTCACGCACTTTAGTCTCACGTCGCAACCGTTGTCGCTCCTTCGTCAGTAATTCCGAGTCACGACCTCGCTGCCATGACCGTGATTTCATGTTTCTACCGCTTCTCAAAGTCATGACTTTCTTTTCGTGCGTTGCAACCTCGGGTCTTCTACCTTGATAAGCAGTTCGTGACCAGGCGACCTCACACCGGGTCGACGCTTTTGATATCCCTGTTTTGCCTACCGTGACTTCAATATGACGCCGACCACGCGGACTCCTTTCGGGCTGCGTATTGTCTCGCTGTTTTAAACATAATTGCACTCCAGATGTTGATGCTCATGTGTATTCAAAGGCGACCGCGATTGGTCGCGACCTCCCTTTCGGGTCCTTGAACAAAGTGGTCGCGAATCAATTTCCTAACCTGACTTCGCTTGGCTCACCGTGTTTGTCGCGACTTCGATATTAGGTTGCGACCCCATTTCATCTCCAACTCTTTTAGTTGCAACTCTTCAAATTCTCGCTTGTACTCCCAATTCAGCCCATGTCGTGACCTCGATTACGCCGTGACCCCGCTCGCCTTGAATAATTTCTTTCACTTAACCATTTTCTTGGTCACAACCTCATTAACCGGGTCTTGTGATGCTGTGACCTAGAAATAACTAAACAAATCCAGCTCCTTGTCGACTTCCATTTTCTTCAAGTTGCACCCTTTTTGTTCAAGCCGAATTCTTCTAAGTTTTGTTGATTGCCATTGTATTCTTTCGCAGAAAATTAAATTTGAGTAAATTACCCAGGTATATGCATATGAATCAACAATTTCTTGTAATATACTCAGAAAAATGGATTAAAAATCAAATGAGTTTTTAGACTCATCAAATTCCTTCAAACTTAAAATTTTGCTTGTCCCCAAGTAAAGAAAAGAAAGAATTGTTTGTCCTCAAACAATTAAGCTTAAGTTTTAAGGACATTTTCGAGTCCAAGCCACAAATTTTCTTATTCCACCTTCTACTGAAATAGAGATAGCAACATCATTTTAAATTTCAATTTCGATTAAAGAAAAAGGAATGGTTTGCACTTCTATCACAAATTCCATGATGAAATCATGTATTTAAACAGCTTATTCAACAAGTCTTGTTCTGTGTAAAAGTGTGTGTCTTTAATCCTTTTCATCTCATGTCAATTTAGTTAATCTTCGGGAGTCTCTTAGAAAACCGGTCAAGGTCCCATAGCTTGTTTTTCATATTGATTCACTAATGGAAAATTCAACCGTCAAGATCAAAGAGGTCTTTCAGACTTGTAACGTTGGGCTTAGGTAATTGGGTAGATAATGGGAAAATTTTGCTGCAAATTACCCGCTTTCCACTCTTTCTTTCTACCCGATCATTTTTAGCTTTCATCCTTTCTCCTTCTTCAGATCAGAGACTTTTCAATTCAACAGTGCATCTTTGAAATCTTTTATGGCATTTTGATTGCCACTTGCACCTATCGTAGTTCCCTGTTCTAGAACTCTTTGCTTCTGCCAAGAATGTGGGAATAGTAACATGCTTTATTCCTTAGGCTTTCTATCACCCTTAGAGAACTTGGGCTATGTAACCCCATACCACTGGTATTAGGGTACTAGGAGTTAAAACACCCCTACGAGCTTAATTGTTCAAAGGAGATAGGCCACAAGACAAAACTTATTCCCCTTTTGCTCAATTTCTGCTTCTTTTTCCCTAATCTTTCAAGTTATTTCTTCTCCTCCTACCTTGTAATATGTGGAAATATTTTTCCCCCAAACTTGTTTCTTTCTTTACAAGACTCATGTGTCAAGTAACTGGATAATTTGGACTCTTGTCGCAGTGATTTTCATTGCAAGGAAGGGGATTCAAGTTTTCAGCTTGTCGCCATTTGAAGAACTATATTTTGTTTGGTCTGTTATGGGAACTAGAGGGTATGCCTTAGCATATCTTGAGGGTAGGCTTGGAAAAGCTCAAACTGCCAAGGATGGCCTTTATCACTTCGTGTTGGCTGTTTTTACCTAAGATTTCGCCTCAATCAATAATCTAACAAGTTCTAAGACCATGAACTCTTAATCATGAATTTCCCAGAAGATGTTCCTAATTCTTCTCAAAGTTTCATGAGTTTTGTTGACCAAGTGTATTGTTTCTTCAAGACTTATACTGATTCATTGTTTATATATACACTTTCAATCATTTTATTTGTTCTTTCAGCATTATCCCTTTTTCCAATTCCGTAATCTAAACTGGATTTCAAGTAATGTCAGAACTCCTAAATTCATTTTATCGATAACCGTCTCTATATATATATATATATATATATATATATATATATATATATATATATATATATATATATTTTCATTGTTGTTCTTGGGATAAAACAGAATTGGTCATTTGGTCATTGTTCAAACAAGGTTCTCATATTTGGCACATTAACAGGAAATGACACAAACACACAATTTATCATATCAGTCCGTGAACCCAAAACAATCAATTTGTTAAGCAACTGGAATATTATTTATTCAATAAATTCAAATATCAAACATCTCAATGTTGTACAATCTGATTTCTCTATCTGTACAAAAACTAATGCAAAAAATTACAAATAGGACTGTACCTAATCTAGAGGAAAATTCTCTATTTCTTGATCTAAAACCTTATGCCTTCCTCCTAAAGGCTGTAACTCCTGCTTTATAGTTCCCCTTCTCACGAATTTGCGGCGGAAGGAAGGGGTTGATAGTGGAGCAGTTCCAACAAGGTGAGCCCTTTCCTTGCCTCCTCTGTCTGAGTTCCTCTAGATGATGGGGGTTCTAGTTAACCCTTCTTCGAATTCCCTTCCGATCATCCATTTTCATAATGACAAAGCATTTTTTGGAATCATGACTGGAATTGGTTTGTTTTCCGACTCCATTCATTCCATACGCTCTACATTTGCACCCTTAGAATTCATCTTTTTCCTCATTCTCCTTTTCATTCATTTTCATTGTCTATTCTTTTTCTGCCTTTCCCATCCTTTATAGTGACCTTGATTCTTAGGAACAGCATTTTTAATTCTCTTTTAATATTTCCAATGAATGAATTAAATGAAATTTTTCGATCCGAGCGCCCTAGCTATTTCCAATAGGAGATTTTTAAGAAAGAATGAGGAAAACTTGAAGGAAGTTTGATCGTTTCTCTCCGAGAGGCATTGAATTTCCTCTGGTCCTTCTTTCTCGAACTACGACCTAAACTGATTTCTTTAATTCAGGCTGGGTTTCTGGTTTTGTATTAATAACAGTTTAGGTTAAGGGTTCAAAACGATGAACGCGGAAGTGGAAAAATTGGAATGAATTGAAGATGAATGGAAGTTGGAATGGAAATTGGCTCAATGTCATGATTGCGATATGGGGGGTAGCGACATTAAATTTAACTTAATTAATATTCTGTAATAAATGCTATCTTCTAATGTTGTGATGTCTAAATGAAAGGTATAAAACCCAGATTTTATTAAGATTTGACAATTCTGTTGCAACCTAAAAGTTTGTCTTTATTCCGCGATGTGGTCACAACCTCAATCTCACCGCTGCACCTGCTCTCTAACTTATTGCTTCAATGTCCAGCTTCTTGGTCGCGACCTATGAATTTATGTTGCGACTAGAAATCTGTATAGCTCCAAAAATCTATGTTGCGACATGAAATTTTCTCATCATAATTTTATTCATTTCTATCATGGTTGCAACTTAGACAGTCTATTGCGACCAAGAAAATATTCAAGTCTCCTTGAACAATTAAATTCACAGCAATTTCAATTCACCAAATCCAATCAAAACAAATACAATTCAATTCATATTCATCATTCAAATATTCAACGAATCCATTCACTATGCATCAGATTCAAAATTGAAGCACAAAAATAAAAAAAAAAGTTTCCCCTAAACTTTCAATCATGCTATATCGGAGACAAAATTTAAATAAATTCAAGAAGAGTATATTGCCCCTTTTTGTCTCTTTTGCAGATTGGAAGTTTGTTTGTAGATGTTCCTCCTCCTTTGCACACACTCTATCAGTTCCGTAAAACTAAAAATTTACTTAATCTTCAAGCAAGAATGAATAAATTACACAAAGCTATTAAAAAACTTTCACACAAAAGAATAAGGGAAAACTTAAAACAAACCGATGTGGATCGCTTCACAAAGTCGCTTCAATTTTTAGTCTTTAGCCAGACTTGCCGCTACTATATTTCGTTTTTCAAATTTTCATTCGTAACTAGGAGCTGGCCTTCCATTTGCATTCCTCCAAGGTAGTGCTTTAATCTTTGACCATTAACTTTGAATTCCTCTTGATTACTGGTTCTCAATGTCACTGCCCCAAAGGTTGTACTTGACACTACTGTATAGGGTCCACTCCATTTTGATTTAAGCTTTCCTGGAAAGAGTTTTAGCCTGGAGTTGAATAACAGGACTTGATCTCCTGCTTTAAATTCTCCTCAAAACTTTTGATTCATTCCATTTCCTTCGCTTTATCCTCAGAGATCTCCGCACTATCATAGGTTTCATTCCCTCAACTCTTCCAATTCATTTATCGAGTAGCCTCTCTTATGCTTTGAAATCAAAATTTAGCTTCTGATGGCCTACATAGCTTTATATATTCTAGCCAAGAGGAAGGTGGCATATTTTCTAAAGACAAGCCCGTATGGGGACATTCCAATGGAGTTTTAAAAGCGCCCCGTATGCCCAGAGGCATCATCAAGTTTCGTATAGACCAATCTCTTATGCGCCGGAGCTTTACGCCTTTTCAAGAATTTTCTTTATCTCCCCCGTTGGAAATTTCAGCTTGCTCCATTTGTTTGATGATGATAGTTAAGCTCATAATGTGTTTGATACCATATCTGCCATGAGTTTGTCAAACACCTTATTTGCAAAGTGGCTTCCTCCATCATCGATTATAGTCTCCGGGTGTCCCAAATCGCGAGAATATTTCTTGTAAAATCCCACACAAGTGTGTTAGCATCATTTTTGGACAAGCCAAGGCCTTAACCCATTTGGATACATAATTTACAAATATAGAAGTATGTATATATTTCCAAATGAAGCCGAAAGGCCCCATAAAATCTATTCCCATACATCAAATAGTGCACCACCGTGATAATCTGCAGGGGCATTTCATGCCTTTTGCTGATATTTCCATTCTTTGGCATTGATCACACAATTTCACCCATTCAAAACATCACTCCTTGAAAAATAGTAGGCTAATAAAATCCGTGACTCTGAGGAATTTTGGCCGCTTTGTCTCCCGCAAAATGTCCTCCGTATGGTAATGCATGACATTCCTGTAAAATCTTGCTTTGCTCACCTTCCGTACACATCTTTCCGATGATCGATCAGTTCCTCTTCTAAAATGCCAAAGGTCATCCCGCATGTAGTACTTTGTCGTCAGCTCCAGCTTTTTCGGTAGCCGACCGGTGGCATAATTCCACATGCTACATAGAAGTTCACAATATGGCATACCAAGGTGATTGGAGGATCGACAAGGTCCAAAAAGTACAATTTTGAACCCTATATTAGATAGGTTTTGAGTACTCTTTTTGATCATTAATCATGTCATATATCCCACTTGAAGTGTTCATGTTACCTTAGTAACACTATGCCATTTTGGAGATGTTGGGTTGTTTTGTAGACTTTTGTACACATTCGAACTTCAACCTCAATGCAAATGATCAATCATGAGGTCTAAATTTAGTCTCAAACATCAACAAGCCCAAAATCAATGGAAAAACAAAGAAAAGTGGAGGAATGAGATGCGCTTGAAGACAGATTGTAGGCATGCAGAACAAGAAACGTAAATTTTCAGAACTCCGTTTCGCAACCAATTCGCACCTTAGCGACTTCAAGAACCTCACAAGAACCAATTCGCAATCCTAGCGACCAAGAATCAAGTTCGCAGAAACGCTCGCACCCTCAAAGACAAATTGCGAAATTCGCAGCCAACTTCTTACACTCGTGCATTTGCGAAATTATTCATCGACAATTTCGCTAGTTTAGCGAATTTTCGCTTAGCTTAGCTTAGCTTCGCTAGCTAGCGAAATTCCAACCTTGCCAAATTCGCTAGACCATTGCCAAATTCGCTAGACCATTGCCAAATTCGCTAACCCTTGCCAAATTCGCTAATTAGCGAAATTCATCCCTGTAGCGAAATTTGCAGGCCTCTGGCCATGTCGTAATTACCGCCGAACCGCCTTCAAACTTGGTTTATTACCTAATCATTCCATAATCCTAGCCTGGGCTTATTGTGGTTTTTGGTAATTTATACCAGGAGTGCTTATAAATACCCCTCATGTTTTGTAATAAAGAGAGGAGGATAGAAGTGAATACAAGTTTTTTTGGTGATTTGTAAGTTCTTTTCATTTACTCGCTAGAATAAATGTTTGATTTTCTCTTTCTCTCTCTCTTTCTTTCTCTCTTCTTTTCTTTCACTTTCCCTGGCTGCCAAACAAGGTCTTGAGGAGGCAACTCAAGAGATGTTATTGCCTCCTTCCTTGAAGAGGAAGGAAGTTAGCTCAGGTGGGGTTAAGAGATGTTGTCCTCTTGTACTAAAAGTCATGGTAGTGTATTTATGGCCCCATTTTCAAAATTCGCCTGCATAACATGGGATGTTATTGTCTCAAGCAATACTCTCCATGCTTTAGATCCATAAAGGCTTGAAGGACAACAGGCTCTTAGATGGTCCTTACTATTCTTGAGGTAGCATTTACATGTTAGGTTCTTCAAATTAGGTTAAATAACATTGACTTTATTGTTTTGCCAATACTCCATACACTTTTTAAAGTTCAAGGTTCTAGTGAGAGATGCACTGTGATTCTCTTAGATGGTTTTACTACTCTCGCCAATACTCTCCATACTTTAGGGTTCAAGAGCTCTGGTGAGAGATGCACTGATTCTTTAGATGGTCTTACTTAGCCTCCATGCCTTGATAAGGAATGTTAGGTTTTAAACAAAAGGGGCCATAACTGCATCCCCTGTGGTCGGGACCACAGGAGGATAAACCCGAGGACAGGTTTGCCCTATTTGCTAAGTTGGTGACCTAAATCTTCAAAGCTTAATTTCTTCACTTTAAATTTCGCTTACCATTTCAGCTTTTGCAATTTCCACTTAAACCATTTTTTTACTAAGCCTTTTGACACAAATCCAAAAAGTCCAAATAGAAAGCCTTACCTTCACTCCTAATGCAAACCATATTTTTAGATGAAAACCCATCTCCGTGTTCGACCCTAGACCATTATACAGCAGTAGCTTGACTACGGCAAGAGGGAGGAATCTTAGGTATATAAATATTGTTGGATCTGCCACCTCTACCGTGGCACGAATCAATGGCGCCGTTGCTCGGATGGTGCCAAACTACTTATGGTAAAAGTCAAGAGCACTGTGGATCCACATCAGCGCTTTGCTGCAACCTTTTACCTCTTGTATATCGTCAAAGAACCGCCAGCTTCTAGCACTTAGAGACAAGAATCAGACCGATTCGCCTTCGCCATCTACCATTTTATTTTGTTAGATTAGTTTTAATTTTCTTTAGTACTTCTTGTTGTTCTAATTATTGCTCTCTACAATTGTGTAACAACCTGTGCATGCAAATGCTGGGATAGAGACACTTCAAAGTAGGCTGAATAGATTAGTACAATAACCCGACCTAGCTAGTGAGGTTAGTGCACAACCGGATACCATGATCCCATACCCGAGGAACAACAGAGCCAACCAGAACTCCTATGAATCCAAACTGCACAGTAGAACCATGAGGATCACATCCACCCTCCCAGAGTTAGTGCCCCATCCTCAGATCATTCCTCCCGCGCGATGATGTATGGGTTGAGGCCATATTTGGCACTCCTACTCCTCATTATTATCATGGTATGGAAATGAAAATCCATACACTCACATAAGGATTTTGAGGTATGCACTACCTTCAAGGAAGGTATGATGGACATGGATTCATTGGCTAAAGGCATTTCCATTGACTCTAAAGGACACAAGACATGGCTCAACTCATCAGGCCTAGAACCATAAGAACAATGAGCCTGCAGCCGACCTCGAAGAAGTTTTTCAAGACTCATAAGACTAATAATTTGAAAGGCAAATTTATACCTTCAGAAATCATGAAGGTGAAGTTCTACCAATGTCGGGAGGTTTTTAGAGACCATCGCGTCCACACCATGGCTTTGGACACATGGATGTTAGAACCACTTATGGTGGTATGTCTCCGCCATGAGACAACCAAGTGTTCCAAGGAGGAGATTTCCCAAGTAAACATCCTGAAGAAGCCATGGAATTTTTGGGTTACGCGGTCAAACTTCTAAGGGTCGGGATGAGCCTAACCCTAGGGAGGAGTCGGAAAGATTTAGGCCACCAAATAATCAAAGAGGCGGCATGTATGCACCAATGATGAGATTTTAAATGAGGCTAGGTTATCAACTCTAGCTAGAAAGGTAGAGGAGCCGAAGGAACAACATGAGGTGCAAGCAAAGGATCGACAACACCGCATTAGTCCTAATCCTCGCACAAATTCTCAATCCTCAAGACACCAATAGAACAAGTTGTTCCATGACCCTCAAGTAGTTGAAGGACATGTCGAATGTACACACTGTAGGGACAATTCAAGCCCCAACAACCAAATGCTCCATATGGGAATACACTTTACAATCTCCAATCGAGGAATCTAATTCGACTGAGACCCAACCCGCTTATGTACCCCTTGTGCCAAGCCTCGCTTGTTTCCTCACACATGAATGTCCACCATCCTCTTCTCCAAAGAGAGCAAGCTATATTGAATTTGAGTAAGGTGGCAGCAACTTGTTGAGGAACAAAAGGAATTAATGTGCACCTGGGTAATAAAGAATTGATAATTGTGAGAGTAACACATTGAATAAAAAATTTGATAACCTACGTATTCAAATTACAAACATTAAATAAGTTACTAGAGGGACAAGAGAAAGGGAGGTTTCCATCACAAACAGCTCCAAATCCAGTTGAATTCAGAGGTAGGATCATCTAACAATTCGAATGGATGAGGTTAAGGGGCCATAATCAATTCCGAGAAGTGAAAGAGGTCGATCAGCCTATGCCAAACCCGTTGAGAACCCAGTAAGGAGAAGAATTGAACCGAAAGATATCCTCCTAGGAGGAAGATTCAATGAAATACCGTATACCACCCTCCATTTCCACAAGCACTTAGGAGGTAAGAAGAAGGCATCTCAACAAGTGTGCATTCTTGAGGCGTTTTAAGGCAAGTGAAGGTTAACATACCTTTATTGACCTAATCAAACAAAGTCCCCAAGCATAAAATTTTGAAAGATCTTTGCAACAATTAAGAAGGGATTAGGCATTGAGAAGAAAGCATTTCACCGAACATGTCAAGCATAATTCAAAGCAAAAATCGTTAAGTACAAGGATTCGGTTCTAATAATACCACTAATATTGGTGGGAATTGCATAAATAAGGCATTGCTAGATTTAGGAGCCAAGTAGAATCTTATGCCATTTCAAGAGATAATATGCAGTTAGGCTTCTAGGGGTGAGCTTAAACCTACCTCTCAATCATACCTCATTGGTCGATAGATCGCTGAAATCCCTAAGGGATAGTTGAGGATGTCCTAGTTAAGATAGACAAATCTCCTATTACCCAAGAGATTTTTGTGGTACTTGACACCTAACCAATTAAGCAGTGTTCCAATCATGTGCCAATCATCTTAGGAAGACCATTTCTGCCACCGCCAATGCAATCATCAATTGCCTAATGAGTCATGCAATTAACTTTTGGTAACATGACCATGGAGTTGAATATCTTTCAATTAACAACAAACATGAGTTGCTAGAACAGCAAATCAAAATTCGATGAAATTGTTTCAATGATCAATGCAGAAAACACAAGACTGCAGGAAATGGGTTGAGCAATCAACCTGGGATAAGAAGAATCGGGTCTTGCCACCAACAAAGAAGCTAATTGCTCAATTCAATACCTATCATCGAGGAATACCCAACTTATGGCCACCCAACATCATGGAGCCAGCCCAGGCCACTGCATGGGCTGAGGAGATCATTCTCCTTGATCCCCCTTGAGTATTTCTGAACTCGAACTGGTTCGGTGTTTTCAAAAACCGGATTGCAGTTCACAAATTTTAATTTTTGTCTTATATTGCTAATTTCAAGTAGTCTAATAATTTTTCAAAAATTTTTAACTTAGCAATTTTTCTTTCATTATAATTTAGAGTTTGTATATGAAAATAGTATGTTTTAGTCACTAATCATAGTATTATAGTAGTTTGCTAACAATAATTTTTTGGGCTATATTATTATTTAATATTAGTAATTAATTTTAAAGTTTTTGAATGCAAGTAAGACCATTCAAGCGTAAATTGGCTTAGCGAAAATTGGTGGGAGAGACTCTTCTGGGCTACCATACCGCGCTATAAAACAGGGAGTGGGGTCACCAAAACACACTCTATATTCTCCCCTCCCAACGTGCCCGAGCTCCCACTCCGCTCGTGCCCTCGTCGCCGCAAAGAGCCGTGCTTCAGCCCCGACCCAGCCCTCCCTAGCCTTCCATCACCGGCCGGACCGCAGTCACTTTTGCATCACCAGGCCGAGCAAAGAGGCCGAGCCTCCACAACCATCCCGCTCGAGCCGTGAGTGAGCCCTCACCACGCCACAGACGAGCCCTCACTCCTCGCCCGAGTCATTACTCGTGCCTTCGTTCGCCAGTGAGCCCTACACGTTGTCTTATCATAGTCTTGACTTCAAGATCGATCCGTGGTCCATTTCAGCCTCACACGAGCCCCGGGCTCGATAAAGGTTTGGTTCAGGATCTGGGCTTGTGTTCAGGAGCTTCGCCCGTACATACAGTCCCAACCATATCTGAGTCCACCCCTTCAAAGAAGGACTTAGATATCGATATGGTCCGTACGTAGGGCGGGTCCCAGAGTTCTACGGGGTGAGATTTAAGACACCCGAAAGGAGCCGTTGAAGACCGCACTAGCACCACGTTATCACCGTCCCGAGGTCAGACTGACGAGCCTCCGGGATTCAGACGCACAGACGCCGGGACGGACCTCTGCCCCATCCCCGTGCCTCGTAGGGAGAGCTGTGAGGGCCCTGGCCCCTTCCGCGGGCCCCGCACCTCTCGGCCCAAGTAGTCATCATCGCCTGTAATCGCCATCATAGCCAACAGACGGCCGAGGAGACACATTCACCTCAGCTATCACCGGCCTCGCGGATCAGGAGGCCCATGTTTGTAGGACACCCCATTCCGGGGAATGCAGATATACGTAGCCGACCATTTCGCCAGAGTCGTTTCCACGACGCTCCTCGATCAAGGCCGACCCTGTGATACTGGGAGTCGATGCGATTGATCGAGAGGTATTCGCTCCTCCCATTTATGACCACACGCTCTCTACTACCCGAGAGTGGTCCTACAGCCTACCCACTCCATGACCCTCTCTGACGCAGATGGTCCACTGGAGATCCATTTCAGGATAGATGACCGCCGTGGTGTACCTCCGGGCCCAAATGCATATTTCAAAGAAATTTTTGAGATTGCATACCGCCACGCAATGCTTCGAGGTTACGTAGATTTGGCTCCACCTCCCACAGCGATGGTTAGAGCACCGCCGTGGATGCTACAATCTGGTCTGGGCCTCTTATCGCGAGGCGCCTTCCCGCCTCATATGTCGCTTCATCGACCATCTGGCCGCGCACCTCGCTATTCCTCCGCGATATGTGCGCAGGAGGGATTCCATTCGAGGTTATCAGACGGACCCTACCGTTTAGCCCATCCGAAATGGGTGATGACTTCGCTCCACAAGCCTCAAGAGAAGGTCCATAGAGAGACCTCACACGAGCGTAGAGCATACCACTTCTTATACCGAGGCTTCTTCTCCCATGTTCCTCAGCAGCATGGGATTTCCAAGAGGAGCCTCGGGATAGAGATGCTAGACGATGCCTACATGTAGCAGCAGTGGACCTGCTATGACTATGCCCGTCCATTTCCATACGCCCGCCGAGACTGGGGAGGGGAGGCACTCGGGTGAGGAGGTCGAGGATGCACACGTAGATGAGATCCACCGGCCCCCGCACCCGAGGTACGTAGGGAGTCCCACCCCGCTTTCATCGCTCACCTCCATCTCCCCCACACACACTACTTCAATGCACTTCACAGATACTCCCGGCTGCTCATATTCAAGACACCGGGGCCACCGGAGAGCACATGCCGGCCGATGGGAGATGGCCAGATGCGATGGATGCGACCTGACACCAGCGCCCACTCAGTGCCCCAAAGATGCAAAGACATGACCGCAGATTGGCTCTGAGCCGAGGCCACTTCTGGGACAAAGGCTATTCCATGCTTCATCGATCATGACCCATCCGGGGTCTTCCTTATGATCCTACCCCGAGAGAGGAGCCCGCCACTCCATGCGTACTCATCGATATGCCGCCGCGCCAGCCGCAGTGAAGCCACCACCACCACCACAAACAAAGGAGGTGGTTAGGTCTCTTGATTATGTATAGTTTCAAATTTTATCAACCCACGCCACTAATTTTGATTATGATTTTTTGTATTAGCCATAGTAGGCAAGGATAAGGTTTTTGTGTAGCCTGTTATGCATGTATTAAGCCATTTGGCTATATCAAAGCTACTCTCGTATTATATATATCTATTCCACCCAGATATTGTGTTTAATGTGTCCTATACAAGTATGTGTTTTCTTTCAACCATAATTAAATTGCTTCAAATTGAACAATAGAATTGCTTCAAATTGAACAATTGAATTGCTTTAAATTGATAATTGAATCATCATATTTGTCACCGTATGTTAGAAATTAAATTCCATGCTTGAAACAATTTGTGTTCAATAATTGTCTAAAGATGTCTAACTTTGGAATTTCCTCTATGCTATGTCACACACTGCACTTCAGATTGTTTCAATAGGTTGTAAATTTGTATGCCTCCTTCCACTTTGCAAAGCCGGCCTTAGGCATGTTGACAACCTAGAATAGGTTTGAGTTACCAACAATTGAAGACCAATGTTGTCTTCCAAAAAGGAAAAGAAAAAAAAGAAGAAAAAGAAAAGAAGAAAAGAAAATAAAGTTTGAAGTTTTGCTTTGAAACCCGAAAGCACGGTCCGAGGGGTGTATGGCGAAAAGTTTTGAACCCATGCCCGTTTCATTATTAGAGTCATCGATTTGTGTTCAAGCATGGTGACAGTAGAATTTAGCGACCAGGTGCTCGATTCAAGTCGGGCTGAGTCCGGTGCTTCCTTAGAGAGTTAGGGTCTTTGATCCTTTCGGGCTTGATGCCCTAAACTGAATTGCTTGGGAGTCGCTTCTGTGGACCCCTTACATGGACCAGAAGTCTGATTTTTGGGTTACACAGATCCTCACACACTGGAGGTGCTGCAGAAGTAACTGTACTCTATCTGAACACTGTTCAACAGTTACGCCATGTCACTACGAAGTTGGGGGAACAAATTTGCATTTTATCGACCAATCTAGATACAAATGAAACTTATTGTGACTCAGTGGAAACCGTTGAAAATCATGGAAACAAGGTTGTCTAAAAATTGTTCTCTCATGGATTTTATTCCTGTATATAGCTTTTCAAACAAGATTTCACCGTCTGAATTTCAGCAATTAGCTTTTAGTTATACACAATAACCTTTGAATCACAAACCTTTGCACCACCACATGCATCTCAATTCTTATTTTGCATTGCTAAGGACTAGCAACGTTTCTCTTGGCCAGATTAGTGTCCAAAAAGAAGCACTTTAATCTATATTAGATAGGTTTTTGAAAGTTTTTGATCATTAATCATGTCATATATCCCAATTGAAGTGTTCATGTTACCTTAGTAACACTTATGCCATTTGGAGCATGTTTTTGGTTGTTTTGTAGACTTTTGTACACATTTGAACTTCAACCTCAATGCAAATGATCAATCATGAGGTCGGAAATTTAGTCTCAGCCATCAACAAGCCCAAAAATCAATGGAAAACAAAGGAAAAGTGGAGGAAATGAGATGCGCTTGAAGACAGACGAGAGGCATGCAGAACAAAGAACAACGTAGTTTTTTAACTGTTTCACAACTAATTTAATTTTATTACTTAACTTGCTCGCGAATCAATTCGCAATCCACACTTCATAACTGTTTACAAATGCCGTAATCACAATTATACCACAGCCAACTTACATCGCGGCATTTGGCGAAATTCGCTTCACCGATTACCAATAGCTTAGTTTAATACAGCATAAATTCCAACCTACAATTACAGATCATTGTTAAATTGTTAGACCATTGCCAAATTCGCTGAACTCGCCAACGCCACTGCGCCAATTTATCCGAGCACCTTCGCGGTGCCTCACGTGTATTTATCAACGTCAAAACTAAGTTGATACCCACTATCTGCAATCAGTCGGCGATAGGGCTTTTGGTATCATACCTCTGAGAGGTTTGGCAACATCTTCACGTTGTAATAAAGATAGGAGGATAGGCTAAACATGCCTTACACTGAAGTCTTTCACATCGCTTGTACAAATTGGTTTTACTTTCCTTCTTCTTCTTCACTTTCCGCTGCCAAACACACCTCTGAGATATAACTCAAGAGATTTATTGCTTCCTTCCTTTGAAGAGGAAGGAAGCTAGTTTGAAGGTAAGCTACATGTTGTCTCGTACTAAAAGCTCTGTAGTGTATTTATGGCCCCATTTTCATAAAATTCAGCGATAACATGGATGTTATTGTCTTGGCCAATACTCTCCATGCTTTAGATCCAAAGTAAGCTTAGTGACAAAAATCGTGGCTCTTAGACGGTCCTTACTTGCCTCCGAGAGCATTTATACATATGTCTTCACTAGGGTTAAATAACACGACTTATTGTTTTGTAATAATACCATACTTAGGTCTGTTGTCTTGCAGATGCAATCAGGATTCTTAGATGGTTTTTACTTAGCCTCGGCCAATAATTTCACACTTAGTCTGCTCGTGAGAGATGCTAGCCGTGATTCTTTAGATGGTCTTTACTAGCCTGAAAATGATAAAGGAAATGTTAGGCTTTAAACAAAAGGCCATAATCGCATCCCGTGTTGGATCATGACAGGAGGATAAAAAACCCGAGACATGTGTTTGCCCTAGCCTTGTCAAGTTGGTGACCTAAATTCAAAAGCTTCAATTTCTTCACTTAAATTTCGCTACTATTTCCAGCTTTTGTACTTCATTTTTAACCATTTACTTTTGACAATAATCCAAAACCAAACAGAAAGCCTTACCTTCATGCCTAATGTAAACCATATTTTTGTGGATGAAAAACCCATCCCCGTGTTCGACTTAGATTCACTACCTGCAGTGAGCTTGACTACTACAGTGAGGAGGAACCTGGAGGGTATATAGTACATTGTTGATTTTAGGCCACCCACTATAACAATCAAAGATGTTCTCGAATAACTGTCATCTGGAAAAATCTTTCTTCATTTCCCTCTTCTTCTCACATGCGAGGCTTCTTTTCCACTCTGACAAGTGATCAGCCTATCACATTCTCACAACCTTCTTGTCCTTGATTTCTAGATCAAATTCTCAGAATAACAACATTCAACTGACTGGCCCTTGCTTTTGTTTTTTCTTTGCCATCATTATTTAATTGTCAGCATGATTAGTGTGTATAATAACATGGAACCCAAATGTATGGCCTAAATTTTTCACATGCAAATACTATTGCTAGCATTTTTCAAAGAGTGTATAATTTTCGAGCTTCATGAAAGTTTCATAGCATAGCATATGGCCTTGGAACACCTTTCTTCAGCCTAATACGCCTCTATTGCAAAATCACCGGCATCACACATGAGATTTCAAATTCTTTATTCCAATCCGGTTTGCTGACGGGAGCTTCTACCAACTGATTTGATCTCCTAAAAGACCCTCGCATGATTCATCAAACTGAACTCGTATCTTTTTTCCAAAGAATCTACATAGTGGGTCTAGCAATTTTTGAGAAGTCTTGACAAATCTTCAGAAAAACCAAAGATGTCTTAAAAACTCTATTCCCTTGACTGTGGTGGCATCGATTTATAATTGAAACTTTGCTCGACCTACTTCTAGCCCTCGTCGTTAAATCATACGCCCTAAGACAATCCCTTCTTTTTACCATAAATTGGCATTTTCCAATTGAGCCAGATTCTGTCTTGGCACCTTTAAAGTACTGGTCTCCCGTTATGCAAGCAAGCCAAAGCCGGGATCCATACACCGTGGAAATCATCCATGAAGATCTCCATAACTCCTTCGCCAAATTTGAGAATATAGATTTCATGCACTCCTCGAATACTAGGAGCATTACACAAACCAAATGTATTCTTTCTAAAAGCAAAAGTACCAAATGGGCATGTAAAGGTGGTTTTCTCCCAATTCCTGTGAAATGGCAATTTGGTTGTTATCCTATATCCATCAAGAAACATGAGGGTGTCCTCATTAACCTATCCAACATCTTATCAATGAAGGGCAGGGGAAAATGATCCTTTCGGGCTGCGATTTAGTTTCTCAGAGTCAATACACACCTCCATCCCGGCCACAGCTTCGAGGGAATCAATTCGTCTTCTTTTCATTTCGATCACAAGAATCCACCTTCTTAGGTCCACATACTGGCTCACCAGAACTATCTCGATATAGCATATATAAAACCTGCATTCAACCATTTTAGAACTTCTTTTCTAACAACTTCTTTCATCACAGGGTTCAACCTCCTTTGAAGCTTAATAGAAGTTTTTACATTATGATTCAGCAATATTTTGTGCATGCAAATGGAGGGACTTATACCTTTCAGATCCTCTCTATTAATTCAAGCAATAGCTTCAGACTTTCTCGTAATCAGCACTTCTGCTCTTTCAGATTCGCCACGTACCGATATGATAATCTGCTTTTCCGACTTAAGAAAACATATTTCAAAATGATCAAGCAATTCCTTCAATATTAACCCTTCTCCGCACTAGCTTCCCGCCGTAGCTTTCACCTTACCGCATACATCATCTCGACTGTTTTCATTCATGCTCGAGACTGTTTCTTTGTTATACAAACCTAAAGGGCATATTTACAATCCAATATTTCAGATATTCTAAAATTCATCTCAATTTCATTGATAGAATGTTGAAGAGTACAATCGAATTCAATCTAACACCGAGAAGACTATTGTTTTCATGTGCCCATATAACTTTCGCATCTACATCGGTGTTCCAAACTCCTATTAAGATTAGTGCACCGCTTTCATTCCTCACCTCCTAGAGTCGGCTCAATTCTTTCGCACATCTATCAAGGCAGCCTGGGGCTAAGAAGGGTCTTCTGAAAGCAAAGAAGTGAAACTCTGGTGTCTCTCCATCTCTTCATAATTCACAAAATCCATGTGGAAGATGAATTTACCCACCTTGACAAAACACATCTTTCAAGAACACCTTTCCCGGGTTATGCTGCTATTAATCATTTCTAAACACCCCAATGTGATTGCTGGGTGTTCCCAAACTCGCCTTGCAATAACCTACAGAGGCAACAAATTTATAAGAGCACCGTAATCACACAAGGCCTTCTTTGAATTCATATTTCCTATGGAGGTGGAATGGTAAACCCGCTCGGTCCTTCATTTTGCTTCGAGCTTTTGTCGATAACTCCAGACCGGGCAAGTAGCGCCAGTTCACTATTCCTTCCTTACTTTCATTTCCTTTCTTGCTCGCATCTCCTTTTAAATTTTGCATAGTTAGACATTCGTCGATTACCTCCGCAAATGGGATATTTGATTTCTCATCTTCTAAGATGTCCAAGGATCTAGAAAACTGCTTCTTCCCTTTTGCTTTCTCAAGCCTTCCGGGGAATGGCACCTGTAGGGCTTTATGTCGGGTACCTTCTCCTTTCCTTGTTTACTCACTTTCCTTCAAGTTGTTCAAGATGTATCTTCTTCTTGCTTCTCGTAGTCTTCTCGTGCATGCTCTTCTCTCTTCTTCCTTTCCGCTTTCTTCCCGTCTGATCACTTCTCTTTCCTTTCTTTCTTGCTACAGGCCTTCACTTCTTTCCCATATCTTGAACTGAACTCACAGCACCCTTAGGTTCTCCGGTGTCACTAGAATGCACCTGCTCTGGATGGCACATTAAGGCCAACTCCATTCTACTAGGTCTCCAAGTTCTTCGCTGAGGCACTCATTCTTCCTCGAAACACTTAAGTATCCGACTGGAAAGCTCTGTTAGAAAAATTTATTCATGGAGGTGTAGTGAAATTCTTCTCTTTGTTGGTCCCTCATGAACTGCGCGATTTGTTCTTCAAAGGGTCAGTCCTCCTTCCACTCGATAGTCATTCCTTCCTTCACCCTCATGTCATTGAACTCGTACGATATCCCCTGAGATTATGTCTGTGCCTTGGGCCTCAGGCGCTCTCCACTATATGAAAAACCCATGGTCTTCAGCACTGATCAGAATGTGTGGGCAAGTCAGTTTGGGCTTGAATTATAACTCCTTGGCTCATTCATGTATTTAGTCGCCTCCTCAATCCCATAAGAGTCCTCTTCCGCTGGTACTTCAAAGACTTTTCCTCATTGTTTCTTCCACTGCTTCCTATCTCATAAGGTAGTGCATTTTTCTTTTCCTATTTGTCCATCCCGTGCATGATGGCATCTAACTTTGCTCTTCCATAGTTGTCATTTTACTCGCCATAACCTTTCTTCTCATCATACCCCCTTGAAGACTCGATGGAGCCTTCATATCGCACTCGTCGTGTCTTCTATCGTGTCCCTAGCCTCTTCGGCACTTTTCTTCAATGCTCCACAACATGAAGCATCACGATGCCCTTAGATGTATCATTTAAGGCATGATATTATGATCCATCCAGCTTTAAATCAATTCCATGCATCGATAACTGCCAGCCTCGAATCTCTCCACTATGTATAGGCTCTAATCTTCCATAACACTATGACTTCTTTTTCCTCAGAGAGAGATGGGGAAAGAACCCGCCAAGCATGCTTCCACCAAATTTCTTCCTTAAGTATCAACCGAACTATATGGTAATGACTCAGTACCAGGTCGTAATATCTCTTAAGGAAAATGGAAGAGATGCAGCTTTATCACCTTCCGCCTCAATCCATTCAGCTTCACCGTATTTTCCATCCCGAAATCTACCTGTGTGTCAATGGGGTCTAAGGCTGTGGAACTCGATGTTGTCGCACTATCATATCAAAGCCAAGCCAGCTCAAGTTGTTTCAGATCCATGTTAGCTATCCGACGGCAGGTGACATTCTTCCCGAATGACTTCCGCCTCCGTAAATCTTCCATTGTGCAGACATAGGAGGCCTTCTGGCTGCTATCCTTTGCTCCTCTGTCTGGTCATGTCTTTCATCTGCCATGGCTGCGTTTCACTCTTTAGTCTTTAGCTGAGTGTTTTTCCAATTCAAGTCGCATATGTTTTAACTCATTTCCTTGCATTAAAGGATCTCCCTAAATTGAAACACACTCGCATTAATAAGATTATGAATCAAAACATTAACATGGTCGGTTAAAGATCAGGCTGTACAACCACCGCTTGCAAGTCGTTGGGTCTTTTCTTTTTATAAAATTTTAGAAAATGACCAAATTAGCATTTCCTTTTGTTAATATTGATCTATCCAATCCTTTCAAGAACTCCAGAACTGCGCCATAAAAACTTGTTTGCCTTTTCCATATATAGACTAAAAACTCCTACTATGATAGTTACAGAAGAGCCTGCTTCCTCTTGCAAATCCATGTCACTGGATAAACTTGCTTGATTAAACAAACTTTTCTGTGTTCAGATTTTAAAAGGGGTTCAACTTAAGAGATTGTGGTGCACAAGTTACACAAGTAGTAAATCCGAATGTAGGTCCAGTATCATTCCCACAGACTGACAAGAATTTGAAATCAACTACCCCAACTGACAGTTCTATGTTTATTTTTGGGATTTAAAATCGAGCAAAGGAAAGTTTTATCTAGAAAATAAAGATCCTAGACTATTAACTATAAATATAAAACTGGAAATAACATGGAAACAACCAATAACATAAAGAACAAAACAGACCCAACCGTCTCTGAGAAACGAAAACTATCAAAGAATTACAATGAAACAAATAATCTTCACATGAAAGTACATTGCTCTGTTTAATTATGGATTTTGATCATTCAAGATTGCCTAAACACAATGATTTCTCCATATTCACTAGTTAGAAGCCCTTGCTTCTCAAGTCAAGAGATCGAACCAACTACTTGTGCCTTCGATCTTCTTGCAAGATCTCAAGATTTTTTTCTTCAATATCACAACCTATTATTGATCATGATCTTTACTTCCTTCTCAGATTTTTGTAAAGTTCTAACAATTTACTGGTGGCTCATCCTTCAGATCTATTGGTTCCTCCTTTCCCTTGATTAGATCTCAGCTAACACAAGGTTGCTTCCCTCTTAGATTGAGGAAATCTATGATTATTATACGGACAATACTCCCTCCAACTTCAATTACGAGCGAATGGTGGATTTATCGAAATGAACTTTTCAGAGTCAGACCATCAATGGTAGTCTAACATACCCATATGAATGCTCTCACTCTTAGGAATCTCCAACTCAGGCCAGGGGCATCTGGAATTAGAGCAAAATACACTCCTTAAACTGGTATTCAGTACTACCATTGGGAACTTATAGATTCAAAAAGAACGCCAAGTAAATAAATCACAACCCAACTAATTCTTCTTATTTTTAAAGACTGTAACTAATCTAAAATCGAATCCGCTTGAGCTGCGTTTCACTATCAGATCATACTACACAATGGAGCTTTCTGACAGTACATCCACCGTAATCGCACTAAACCGAGAAGAAATGAATTCCGTAAATTTGTCTAGATTTACAATTTTCAGCAAGAATTTTAAGAAGAAAATAATAGCATAAATAAAAAATCCAAATTCTTCAATCGTTTTGCACGCTCAATCGATTCGCATCCAAAAGAAAAGAAAATAAAGAAAAGAAAAGAAAAGAAAAGAAAATAAAAATAGCAGAGCAACTCACTAAACATAACTAACCTTCTCTCCCGCTTCTGTCGAGTGAAAAAGAGGTTGGCTTACTATTCTAACATCGTTTATTTATAATCACAAAAATGTAAAAATAATAATGCATAAAGATCCGTAGAATTCTTAAAGAAAAAGCCAGATTACCACCTGTGTCACACTCCTTCTCTGGGTTGATGTCGCGACCAGATTCCTCATCTCGCTTCCAATTCGCTTGCGATCAGGTTTCTTCAGTTACAACAGGTTTTGCAACCTGCGATTTAATATTCACCAATTGTGGTCGCGAACTCTTACTTCATGGTTCTCAAGAATTGATGTCGCAACCTCGTTGCTGCCTCTTCGGCCGTAATTCTCAGTCACGACCTCGCGAAGGCGCACCATTTCATGGTTCACTACTTTAGGGTCGCACTTTTTGAAGTTACACCCCGGTCTTCGCTTCTGATATGTTCGTAATTCGCTATGCACTCAATAATTGGTCGCGACGCTTGGATATCCCTCGCCTGCCACGACCATGACGTCGCGACCTCACGTTACTCCTTTCTGGTTGTAGGTTGTCTTGGTTGCTTTAAACATAATTGCGACCGATGATGTTGCTAGGTATTCCAAACATAATCACGATTGGTCACGACTCCTCAGTCCTCAATAACAAAGGGTTGTAACTTCACTTTTAATCGGGACTTCGCCGCTCAGTTCAAGTCATCACCTCTACATAGTCGCACCTTACTTTCATTTCCAACTCTCTTGTAGTCACAACCTCAAATCTCCTTGTTGTGACTCCCAATTCAGTCTGCAGTGTCGTGACTTCGCATTACGCCGCGACTCGCCGCCTCTTGAATAATTTCTTCGCCTCAACCACATTTTTCTCAAGGTCGCAACCTCATTAACCCGGTCTCGTGATGTCGTGACCTCGGGAAATAACTGAACAACTGGTCTTATCATCACTTCCATTTTCGTTGCGACCTTTCGTTCCTCGATCAATTCTTCCAGTTTTTGCTGGGATTTTCGCTTATGCTGTATTTTTCTATGAAAACAACTGAGTAATAATTTGTGTTGGTGCATAATCAAATAAAATTACCTGAATGATACTGTAAAATGGGGATTAAAACTCAAATTGTTTTGCACTCATTAAATAATAAGAGCAATTGTCTGCCAATACAGTCTACTGCGCATATGAAATAGAAGAGCAAGTGTAACCTATTTACAATATGTATCTTTGTCACACAAGAAACCGTTATAAATATAGAAGAATAACAATATCATGTATTATACTTATGTTGCAACATAATGAAGAACATAAGGCATAATATCCGTCAGCGAAGACTGATTATTGCAAATACGGAAAAGCTTCATGGAGATAGAAGAAGAGCCTGTGAGCATCTATCGCACATGGTGATGGTATGTTTCAATTTTGTTAAGAATAAACTCTAGTCGCGGATGTGATAAACAAGGTCGCCGAAGCATGCTATATTGGTTTTGTTAACTGACCGTCGCAACAAAAGAATCCAATGTTGAAACATACTTCGCCGAAGAGATGTTTCATGTCTGAACAGATAAACAAGGCCGCATGGCTGCACTTTTCTATATCACGACAAAGATTCTAACACAGGGAAGAGAAGTTTGGTCGCGACATAACAAACTAGTCGCGTAGAGACCAAAGATGACTTAATGATGCAGCGTCGGCGTCGTGGATAACAAATCGTGTTCCCGACAAAGAAACATCGACACTAAGAGGCTATATCGCAACATCAAAATGAAGGTGCAACAAGAAATCGTGTTGCGAGACAAAACCTCGTCGTGACGTAAATTTCGATAATATAAGAAACATTGTTACGTTAAGAACCAAAACGTAAATGCCGGTCGCGAACATAAACCCGGTCGTTGCAATGGCGAATTTGCGTTAAGCCGCACGTAAAACTCGTCGACAAAATTATCGGCGTCGCGGACATAACTATTCAAGGAACCACACATGCGATTGTCGCATAGAACGCTAGAATAACACTGCAGACATCAGCATGAGCTGCAGGATCGCCGCCAATGGAAACAATGGCGTCGGGCAGCAATACCGGTCACAACCAGCGAAACTCGCCGCAACGGATTCCAAGAAGATGAACACAAGAAATAGGTCACATGGTAACACCAGATCGAACAAGGGAACTTCCGCAATGAAGATCAAAACTCTATCGCAACAAAACTTCCAAGTCACGACAGAGAATGCATAAATGTAATTTGTGGATCCACAATGTAGTTCTACTGAAATGAACTATGGGGTTCTATAAATAGAAACAATTTTATATAAACAGGTCGAGGAAAACTGTATATCCGTGGTTTATAATTTTCAGAATATATTTTTCTTTCTTTTTTTCTTTTCTTTTTCTTTTCTTTTTATTTAATGGATTTAGCCGAATTTAATTCGCTTATTTTGATCCCAAAACAAACAATGTCTGTAAGTTATAGTTAACGAATTGCTGAAATGTAATTTTTCTAGCCGATCGTTCAATCCAATGAAACATGTGACAAAGTCGGGAATCTTCTTTCAATCGATTGCAGCTACAACTTTCCTTAGTATTCACTGTGATCCAATTTTCAAGAAACAACTTCCACTAGGAAAGATCTGATGTTAGTTATGGTCTTTTCTGCATAATTAGAAAGAAATTTCCTGGGTTGAGAATCTTGAATTTATTTGAATGGTGATGTTCATGAAGTGATTTGTTCCCAATATTAAAAACTTATATCCATAAAAGGACTGTTATTTGGCTCTGATTTCTAGGTGGCCCTCTTATTGACAATAATGTAGATGGAGATTCCTTGAGATATATGCAATTAGGTATGCTAGACTAATATTGAAGAACTCCAAGAACTAATGAGCTCAAAATTATTTCTAGATAAATTCCTCACCTTACTCATGGTTTGAGAAATGAGTTGAGTGATCTATCAATTTAATCACTGTAGATCTCTCCTGGTCTGGAGGAATGATTTTGATCATGTGTTAGCTTAGAATTTGAATCATGAAAGGAATAACTCTTTAAGATCTCATGATGAGACATCATTCATCTTTGTAGAAATCTCAATAATTTTCTGTTTGAAGCAAGAAACTAGTCATAAGAAATGGGTATGAAGTATTGGAAAAGAAAAATACCCAGATCGTATAAAGAAAATCTGAATACAAGTAATTGATTAGTAACATTTTTCAGAAATGAACATGATTCTCTAATAAGTGAAAAGTATGGTTAAAGGAGAAATCCAAACTATACTACCTTGCCTCATTGACAATTTCAGATTCCAATTTATGATAGAATCGAATTAGATTATGAAGCAGGAATTGATAATTTCACAACAAAGGAACTTGTCCACTTCCCCAAAGAATAATATGGTTCGCCTAGTTTATGCTTAGATTTTAAATTTTTCCTTTATTATAGATGTAGAAATTCAGCTAGTAAAATTATTAGTTAGGCTACTGAAATTTCTAGGAAATGGAAGTTCAAATAGTGTGGAACTTGAGTAGTTAGGCTAATTGAATTTTTAAATTCTTTTCAATCTCTCGTGGAACGATATTCGGACTTATAGGTTCACTTTTATTACTTGTACACCTGTAGACTGGCAAAGATAAGACCAAATTAAATCTTTAATGAAATTCATTGACAAATTCATTTTTCTTATAAGATATAATTTATTTTTGGTCTCGAACAAGTTTCGTGCTCTTACTAGGATTAGCATATAGCATCAGGTAATGGTGTCATAAATTTGTATACATATGATTTGGTCTTTAACAATGCCTGCATATAATACATGGCACTTTAAATATAATGGGATTGGGTGAGAGAAGAATCATATACTTTCGATATGGTGCAATGTATGCTTACTAATTCCTTACTACTTTAGTTCTTATGGGGTGAAGCTTTGAAAACTATAGCTTATATTTTGAACCAAGTGCCTAATAAGTATGTTCCTAAGACTCCATATGAGCTATGGTCACAGGTTATTTGAAGGTCTTCATCACTTCCATGTTCGGGGGCTACAGGTGGAAGTGAGACCAGATAACCCTAACTAAAAACTTCATCTTAAAAACCATCAGTGAGTACTTTATTGGTTATTGTGTGGGGTCAAGAGGTTCCAGGTTTTATTGCCCGTCGCACACCACTAGTGTGATTGAGATATCTTTTTTGGATGATACTAGTACAAGCCAAGGGCTAAGAGAAATTATGTTCAAAGAACACCTAGTTTTTATTCCTGTGCTTATTGTTTCCGCTTCAATCTCTAGCCCTGTTGTTGACCAGCATCCAGTAGCCACTCCCGATAATGAACCAATTGAGGATGTAGATTCAATAGCCTTAGATGTAGACCTAGTAGCCCTTGATGTAATCATAGATATACCCTTGAAGAGGTTAAAGAGGGTGCAGTCCCACAATTTTAGATGACTACATTGTCTACTTACAAGAGCATGAGTATGATGTCAGTGATGTATCAGATCCGACTACCTACAAAGAAGCCATTGCTAGTCCTCAATCCAACTTCTAGATTGATGCAATGAAAGATGAGATGACTTCCATGTCATAGAATAAAACGTGGAACTTGGTAAATTTTCCAAATGGTTGTAGCCCCATTAGGTGCAAATGGGTGTTCAAGACCAAGTGCGATGCTAAAGGACAGGTAGAGATATAAAGCGAGATTAGTGGTCAAGGGTTACAGTCAACGAGAGGGTATTGCTTTCAAGGAAACCTTCATTCCCTTATCCACTAAAGACTCTTTGCGCATTATTATGGATATACTGGCTTATTTTGACTTGGAGTTGCATCAGATGGATGTGAGGACAACTTTCTTGAATGGAGACTTAGTTGAGGATGTTTACGTGTCTTAACCTATTGGTTTTTGAGGAGGTTGATAAGGAAAACATGGTTTGCAAGCTCCAGAAATCTATTTATGGTCTAAAGCTTCGTATCTCAAGTTTCCAGCGAAGTTGTCACCGCTAATGGTTTTATGAGAACATCGCCAATCAATGCATGGTATATGACTACAAAGGTGAGCAAATGGCAGCTCTGGTTTTATTTATGATGATATTTTGCTCTCGCCTTATAGATACTAACCTATTGGTTGAGACAAAGCAGTTATTGTTTAGTCATTTTTATATGAAGGATCTTAGGGAAACATCTTATATCTTAGGCATACAGATACTTCGCGATAGACCTAGTGACATTTTGATATTGTCTCAACATACGTATATTGAACGCATTCTGAAAAGGTTCAATATGCAATCATGTTCTTTTGGTAAGGCACCAATTGTAAAGGGTGACAGATTTTCCAAAGGCCAATGTCCTCATAATGATATTGAGAGACGCCGATGAAAGGCCTATTCTTCAATCAGGGGAAACCTGACATTTATACTTAAGTATGCACACACCCTAATATTTCTTTAGTTGTCGGCGTGTTGGGTAGGTATTTGAGTGATACTTGTCAAAGCCACTAGAAAGAGGCTAAGAAAGTTTTGAGGTATTTTCAGGGTACCAAGGATCTCATGTTGACATCGGCGTACTGACACTCTTAAGGTGGCTGTTTTAGTGAGATTTTGATTATGAAGGTCGTGGAAATGATAGAAAGTCCACTTCTAGTTATATCTTATGATAGCTAAAGGAGTCAAGCTGTGGAAAAGGGTCATGTGACACTACAAACTTCTTCTACTATGGAGGCGCAGAGTATGTAGTATGTTATAAGGCTACTTGCTTCATGCAATATGGTTGCGTAACTTTAAACTGAGGTTATTCACTCCATTTCTAGATCGTTGAAATTGTCTTCTGCGATAATTTCCCAACCGTATCTTCTATAGGAACACTAGAGCACTTCTCTCCAAGCATATTAATGTGAAGTTCCTTTGTTAAAGAGAAAGTCGCAGTCCCCCATTTCGCCTGGAAAGCACACGCTCATTTACTAGGATGTTGGCAAACCACTAACCAAAGGCTTACCTATTTGTGTGTTTCAAGAACACGTCACTTGCATGGGATTGTTAGGAGCCTAGACTCTTTGTTATAGTGTGAGTTTTACCTTTTCATGTATTTTGTAAGGAAAACTCATGTTCTTTTTCGTTGGTTATAATATTTTGACTTTGTCATTATCTTATTATTTGTACTATTTTGACTAGATGAATGACAAAATGATGTGTTTTTTTTCTTTCTACTGAATCAATACTCTTGACATTGTAATGTTTCTATATTAGTAGCACATGATTATGTACAATTTATGCAGACTCTTAATGTATTAATTGTATATGATTGGTTATGACTATGTAAGTATCTTGTGGAAGCATTTGAGTTATGATTTTGATTATTAGCGCCTGATTATGTCAATTTATATATCCTCTCGGTATGTTAATTGTATATGATTGGTTATGACTATGTAAATCTATTGAAAAAGTATTTGAGTTATGATTATGGTATTTGAGTTATGATTATGTAGTTCAAGTGGGAGAATGTTAGATTAATTTATTAATTATAGACTAAACATAATCGGGGATATAATTTAATTAGTAATTGCATGTTAATTATGGGTCATTTATTGATGGTTTAAGATAACTAGCTATGGGCCCATGGTTCTATCTTCTCCTTTACTTTAAGTGTTCTGTTTGACCAAAGCCCAACAAACTTCCATTGTGATATATATATATATATATATATATATATATATATATATATATATATAAGTAAATAGGACCCCTATAATTTTTAAGGGTTTGTAGGAACATGCTTTGGGGGAAAAGGAAATAGCCATCTTCAACCTTAACTTTTCTTTGATCTCACTGCTTGCAGATTTGGGAGACAAATGACAACTAATAATTCTGGATTCATGCTAGGTATGTTTTCTACACATTGCGAATTGATATTCTTCTTTATTCAATAAAGTTATTATTTTGTAATGCATTTGTTGGGTCTTTTGATTATTGATCAATTATGTTTAGGCTCAATAAATACTCTTGATTTTACAAAATAATCTAGCATAAGAGCCTACTTTAGTGGTAGAGGGGCGTGGATAATAATATGGTGGAAAGATTTAATACTTGGATCCTAAATGCTAGATATATGCCAATCAGGACAGTGCTTGAGTTTATAAGGAAGAAAACTATGAACATGTTAGGTATGAAAGGTACATTATATGTAAAGTGGATCAATTATTTTAATCCTGCATGTATTGAAAATTTTCAGATCAACAAAGGGATAGCAGTGGATTGTCAAGCGTTATTTAATGGACATACATGCTATGAGATTCAAGAAGGTGATGACACACACACAATATAATTTGGATAAGAACATTGTGCTTTCTAGTTTCTATCACATTGATATGTATAGAGTTGCTTATCAGTTTAAGATAATGCCATTCAGAAGCAAAAGGTTCTACAAAATGGATCAATATCTCCCAATTGAGCCACCTCATATGGAAAAGAATAGAGGAAGGCTAAAGACAAAGAGAAGGAGAGAAGAGAATGAGAGAAGAGCACGAGCAAAGACTTTAAAAAATTGGCACAAAACTTTCAAGAAAAGGGGTACATGTTACATGCTCCATCTGCAAGCACAAGGACACAATAAAAGTTTCAGTTGTTAAAGATTGTTGCTTATCTCTTGTTTCTCAAAGATTTTAATTACAATCTTGATTGTTGATGTTTCTTTGACATTTTAGTGCGTAAAAATTATAGTGGTTTCTCACGAGATCTAGCTCAAACTCAATCAAGCCAAGCCCCTACTCATGCCCCTCCTGCTTAAGAACCTACCTTGCTCATGCCTATTCCCTTGTTCATGGCCTTGCTCCTTCTCATACCCCTGTCCCTTGCTCATGTCCCTACCCCTGCATATGCAAAATCAAGTTCTAGGCCATTAAAACGTCAAATCCACAGCAGAATAAAGTTCAAGAGACCAATTAAGTCAATCTTTTGGTGGTGTTGGTATTTTATTTGATGAAAGTACTAGTTCTATCAGATATTGTCACGCCCACTTCTAATCCGATGATTTGGGAGGATCTCGAACCGAAAGTTCAGGTGCGAGACCATACTAAGACTTTACCCGTTTTTTTTTTTTCAAAGCCGATCTCAGACTGCGTGGCATTTAATCTACATCTTATAAACGTAATCAAATATCATACATATCAAGAACTACCACCGAGTGGTGTCCATCAAAATCTATACATATAGACTAAGTCCTATTTACATATACAAAAATCGGCATTTCTACATTTACAATCGTGAGCACTGAACATAATGCGCGATTTAACCCCACTAAACAGTGTCGCCCACCGTATGCGGAAGTTTTCGCACGCACTCCGTACCTACACTGATTAAACCCGTGTGTTTTTACGCTTAGTGGGGAAACATATAACTTATACGTAAACATATGCATTTATACCGAATCATAATAAACAGATATAAACAAGAATCGATCTCATAATCTTCAGGAATTTATATAACAAACTTATGCTTTTTCAGATATCTCGTATACGGTATTGAACTTATACTTATAACAAACTTATACTTACTCAGATCTTACACTTATGGCAGACTTATTCTTATTCCAATGTCCTGTAGGACACATTCTTATATAAATTTCCTCGTATGCAATACTGATCTTATACATTTACTTATACGGAGGTACTTATCCACATACTCATACTTATCTCAAGCTTATACTTGTTTCGATCTCTCGTAGGAGTTACAAAACTTATGCTTATACAAAGGTACTTATACACGTACTGGTACTTATATCTATCTCATATCTCCCGTAGGAGTTTACAGAACTTATGCTTAGATCGAGGTACCCTTAGGTACTACAAAGCTTATACTTATACCACGGAGATTTCACTTGTTTGGAGGTACCCGTAGGTACTATAGAGATATTACAGAACATATACTGCATTATGGAACTTATTCTTATAATAAGCACGCTCGTATACTACTGCTCAAATGTCCCAAAAGACACATATTTGTGCTTATATCAAACTTATATTTATTTAAAAGCACCCGCAGAGGTACTACTAACTTATACTCATACGGGTACCCAGAGGTACTAATGGAGTTTATCCTTATCCCGAGCTATACGAAGATACCCGCAGTACTACGTAGACACCGACATGTATACCGTAGGTACTATAGAAATTAACGGGACACTAAGCCACATAAATTAATCAGGATACGTAAGTACCAGAGGTACTACACGTAATCCTATTCTTATTCGTATTTCGGATCTTATTCTCAGATATGGAGCATATACCTGTCTTACTGATCTCACACTTGTATTACGGACTTATTCTGTATTTGATCTTATACGTGTAATACAGTAACATAAACTTGTCTTATGGATTCTATACTTGTAAGCTACATAACTTATTCTAGGATTTCCCGGATCTTATACTTGTATTACTGATATCCTTTCGCATTCTCGAATTCATAATGTAGCTTATTCTTTATTTCGATATGTAAGGTTCAGAGGTACTATAGAACATTTTAATTGTAAAAGTACCAGAGGAACATGCACATATTCACGGCAGAGGTACTCATATACGTATATTTTTAACTTATACTTATTTTAATGATACAGAGTACCCAGAATACCATCGACTTTCATACTACATTAATGTGATCTCTATACTTTACATTACGTGAACTTATACTTATTTTACCAATACGAAAGTACCCGTAGGTACTACAGAGATTTTACTTATTTTACCGATACAAGAGTACCTGTGGTACACAGATTGATCAGATATGAGTACCTCGTAGTACTAAGCATACGCATAATAAGGTACATTCAGATCTTACCTTATTCTTATCTGGTGTTTTATCAAGATAGTCGTTTAATTACTCCTGACCAATCATAAGAAATGAGGTGTGGACGCGGTACAACAGTTCAAGGTACAATACAAGCACTAAGGTGCCGAGCACCGTATAGGACGCGGCCTACCCATCGCATCAGAGCGCCATAGCACAAATCGTGATGCAGTGTCGTAACGCTAACAAAGATGAGCGCCAGCGCCATCAGACAGAGTGCCGTAGCACTACCAGAGTACCGGCATTCCAATCGAGTGCCGTGAGCATCCAATCGTGAGTACCGGCACACCGCCAGCGCCGCAGCACTAATCGTGAGGTTGTGGTCATTTAATAACCGGTCTTAGGCGCTTTTACAATTATATGAGTTCAAGAACTTACTATCTTATAATAGTACTTAGCCACATTATGCTCATGACATATTGCTTCATGTTCCCGGTCACGTTTCTGCTTTATATTTTATATCATATTTATGTTTGCGAACACATCTATACATATTGCATTTCCTATATTATTTTTCTTGTTTCATGCCGCTGCATATGGCATTTCATACATTTATACGTGAATGACACTTATAAAGTTCACACCTTATTTGTATTCTTGTCCCTTTATGAATCTATTTTTTACTTAGAAATTGGAATCATTCCAATTGGATCATCCAAACTAAAAGTTATGGCATTAGTGCCAAACTAGTCAATTTATCGATTTTATTAATTAGGATGCTTGTAATACCATTTTTCAGGAGGCTTAACTTCATACCAACTCCTGGTTCTTTGTATCTTATTTAGTTAAGGTGCTATGCTGGTTTATCTCCAATCGAATCACCTAAATCGAGCAATCGAAACTCAAGTTACGTCCGAACAATCGGGACCAATTCTATGTTCAAAACCGAACTGAATTGCTTCGAACATACCATTTTTGAGTAAAATTTGAAATACATAGAGTCACTGAGGGTAGCTATTTCATGATGTTTGGTTCTCTTGAAGTCTATTTTAAGTAGAAACTGAATCATCAAATCGAATCATAAATGAGTGTTATATTAAAATACGAACACTGGGTCAAAATAGAAAACGTAATCACTACTGCACGGACAGCCTCGACCGCATCATGACAGCCCCCGACTCTTGCCCACGTGGGTTTTTCTTCCTTTTTCCATATATTTTCACCCAAATCCACTCAATACTCAATATACACCTCAAAACCCCTTCATATTCATCTTGTAACTTCAATTTACTCAATTCATCTTTCATTACATATATTTCTTCAAAACTTTTCCATGAATTTCTCCCAAAACTTAATATGGGTCAACCCATACACAAACTTTAAACATGAAGATTAGTTAGGTTTGTTCTAAACCCTAACTCAATTGCTTTCATTTAACCATGAATCCAACCTCAAAGGGATGATCTCATACTTATATTAACCAAGGTAGAGTTTTTCAATCAATTTCATTCAAACCTAGAGTTAGGACACCCTGTCTAAACTCCTAGGTTTGGAACTCATAAAATTTCCTAGAATTCCATACAAAACCATAAGATCTCACTTTCCATGTAATATCATACTAAAATCATAGAATCCATACTAAGGTTAGTTTCATACCTTGCTTGGCTTCTTCTTCTTTCCTCCTCTTCCTCTTCTTCTTTGGTCCATACGTGAAGCTCTTGTTTGAGGCCGTACAATCAGCATTTTTGTCTCCCTCTTCTATTTATAAATAAATTTTCCTTATTTTATCCTCCAACTTTTTGGATCATTAGTATTCCAATTTCCTTATTTCATTTCCTTTGGGCTCTCAAATCTTGTTAACTTATGACTTTAAGTCCCGACAAATTACGATTTTATCCTTAAGTCTTGTAAATTTTCTGTCTCTGCTTCCATGTTTCGCAGATGAATCTCACGAAACATTTAAATTATGTCTACAAAATACCCTAAACATGTCAAAAACGACTATGATATATTTCGGGGTGTTACAGATATAGTGTAAGAGATAGTGATTTATAACACATGTTCATTTAGTTTTATATCACATACGCATTATATTTATATTTTTTTTTAATGAAATGTGGAGTGGCACAACCTCAACAATTTTTCATCAAGTGAGCTGAGAAGTACCAGATACAACATCTGGATTTGAAATGCCTAATGAAGCTCAAAATAGATAACAAAAAGCTAATAGAAGAACAACAACTTCAGGTGCTCGTAGAAGATTAGGTTGCGTAGGTGATGGTGGACCCATGACATATGTCCTCAACATGCCTTTTCTACCGCCTAGTTTGCAATGGAGGGGTAGAAGGTCTGTAACTTCAATGTAATTTCTTATAGAAAGGGATGTTAGAGTTGCAAGTATGGGGAAGCATGTAGAAGCAAGCATGGAGTCACTTACAACTAGGGATCAATGAACATTATCTATTGAGTTTGCCCATCGGGTTTAGACCATTTTGAAACATTTAGAGCCATAAAACTTATCTCCCATTTTAAAGATTATGGCTTGAACGACTGTCTCTAATTTTATAAAACATCATAATCTGATGGTTTATAACAAAAACATTATGAAAGTTGGAATGTTTATGAGGTATTTGGTAAAATGCTTACTAAGTGTTGACTTCATTTCAATTCAATAGCTTAAATATATTTTCCAAGTGTTGATTTAAATTCAAGTGTTGATTTACTTCATTCATGTAACAGAACAAAACATAGTCAATTGAACTAAAATACATCAATCTTCATTGCATTGTTATACAATCGCGTAATCTAGCTTTCTATCTCACATGTTTATATCCACATTAAAATGAATATGAAAAAGGATAAACAACACAAAAGTCAAAGTTGCACCGCACTTTAGAAAAATACATCAAACCTTGACATAAATAATGCACTGTAATTTAGAAACAACTTTCAGTCATTCAACAAGTTGAAATACATTAACCTTCATTGCATTGTTATACAATCATTAAAATTCCATTTCATTCCTCAACTGCTTACATCCACATTAAGAGCGAATATGACAAAGGATAAACAGGAACATAAAATAAAGGTAATCGCACTTTAGAGCAAACTTATTCCATTTGAATTATGTCTTCAAATCATTCAACTTTCTTCTAACTCATTCATTCAAATCATTTTTATCTCATTGGTTTCTTAACAAATCTTGGGCTCTAATGAATTATGTTGGTTAAAATTGTTCACCTCCTCATCTTTCTTCACAGACTTCCATCATTTTTGTCCCTCATTTTCGTATTTAATCGTTTTGAGTAGCTTTTCCCACCTCAATTGGTTGATAACAACTGCCTTTATGTCATTCTAGATATGCCACAAAAACATCTTTCCCCACTTGAACAAGATCAACTAAGATACAAATAAATCAATCTTCAACAAAAGAAGACAAACAACATTTTTTTATAAACATCTACTTACATGATATGTTGGGCATGAGTAGAATCTCCTCCTTGGATTTGTCTCCTTCCAAGCTGTCAGTAACGAAGCTTTGAAACCACAATCACACAATACAACATTGTCGTTGTATTCAAAGCTCAAGGGCCAGGTCGACTTGAGGAACTTGAAGAAAGGTCGTACCATTGACAATGAAACGAAGGAAAGAGGGCCACAAACCAGAGAGGAAGGAAAGGAAGGAAGGAAAGGAAGGTCAAAGCAAAACCAGAGAGGAACGGTTAATCTAAGAAACCCAGCATAGCTCGCTGTATATGTATTTTAAACAAATGGTAATATAAAATAGCTTTTGATTTCCCTTAATTAGAAGTCCCTTTAAGTTTTAAATAATGAGGACGAAAATCGCTACATTAGTCGCTATACATGGTTTTGTTTAATCACTAATGTAATGTCGGCTTTGGACATTTAACTCTTAAATTACAAGATGTTCAATTTGTTATAAGAGAAACAGAAAGACCTATTTGGCGGAAAAAAAAGTTCAAGTGTAAATGCAATATTTATAAAATCCTGAGGGGTTTTGTATGATATTTACCCGGCATAAAATTTAAATTATTTTTAATTATATTTGAATATTGTCTTTGAAAATCAATAATGTGAACTGAAACTGTTTGCTTTTCTAATGAAGCCCTCTGTAATTATTTTAAATTAGTTTCTCATGGTCTTTTCCATTTTGCCAGTTCCTCGTCTCCGAGAACGAAAAACTGCTTTGTTCTTTCCAAATACACCCTAAGAAACTTGAGGGAAGTGGAGCTAAGAACAGTAAGGGTTCGAGAGCTGAAATGGGAAGGGCTACAGAACTTGTAATAATTCTTTCTTGATTGTGCTTTTTATAGTTCTCCATTCATCTTTCACATCACACAGTTTGATGTACTCTTTTTACTATTTATAATTTGATCCATGTGCGGTCATTATTTGTTTGGTGGATGAGAAAATAGTGGAAACGGAGGGAGATAATTCAAATAAATTTAGACTTTATGCGTAAGGCTGAATTTTATGCATTGAACCACCGGCTCAATCACGGATACATGGTTGTTTGATAACTGAAGTGTGACTTCTTATCATGCAACATAAAATGGTTTGCGTTTTTCTGATGCCTGTTATGCTAGGTGGAGGAAAACTATTGTGTTGCTGTTTGATCGCAAAATATCTAATGGATGGAATTGACGCTGATTCTATAAATTCGGAACTAGAGATACAGTAGAATAAGGAACTTAAATGGCGGACTTCAAATTTAAATCAACTTTTATTCCTTGCAACTAAACGCAGTCATGAAGAATAATTGGTGAAATGGTTGATTTAATACTGCAAACTAAGCCTGTAGTATAAGAAATGATTCAATCATGGACAGATAAATAAATATTATATGGGCCACGAATCGGGTTTTTTCGTGCGTTTTTAAGTTATTGTCAAAGTGGAATTGTTTGTGATATGTTCATTGGTTTTAATTGAACGTGCTTCTTTCTAATTGGTCTTCATTTTCAATACTTTTGTCAAGAATTTATAAAGATTAATTTTGTGTTTCAGTTGCTTCGGCTTTTGCCAATCATGATAAACCTTGTTGAAGCAACTTGTTATCGGTCGTTCTAAAAAGTGCAAGGGGCTTGATGAAATAGAATCAGAGGGGAACTTTGGCACCCGTTTTGTTACAAGTGTAAGAAAAATAGGTAGAGAAAAGTGAACAGGAAAAACAGGAATAAAAAATTAGTGCAAGTAGGTTTAAACTTAATAAATTAATTCTATAAGATTATTCAAACCCTTATTTTATTTGTTTTCTATTATATATATCTAAAAAAATTTTAAAATATGTACAATTTTGAGGAACTTGATTATATTTGATATTCTTTTATATTTTCCACGATAAAACAAAACATGATAAAATAATTTTTTTAGATTTTTTTTCTTTCCTACACTTCTTCTGGTTCCAATGAGCCTCAGACCGCAAGCGAGTTAAAACAGAAAAGAAAATGTGGTATGGTGCCAAGGAAATAAAATCATAAAAATAAAAATAGTGCTTAAATTTAACAAATTACCTTGTATGTTTATACAAACTCATTTATTTGGTTTCTTTATTATCTAAGCACTCTAAGAACCTTAAAAATATATAAACTTTTACTTAATTTTTTGATTATATTTTTTATGTTATATTTTCCACGGTGAAACCAACATGAGAAAATTATTTTTCTTATTATTTTTTCTTTCCTCTATCACTTTTTGGTTCCAGCTAAACTGGAGCACTACAGCAAAATAAAAAGAATAGAGAGGAAAATGGAACTAAAGAAAATTTTGGAGGAAAATAAAAATAGTTTTAAACTTCATAAATTAATTTTATATGTTTATCAAACTTATCAGATTATTTATTTCTTCTTATTGAATAAGTACTCAGAAAACATGTAAAAATTTTGTAATAATTTAATAGATTTAGTTTACATTGATATTTCCAAGGTGAGAAAATCATTTTCCCTTAGTATTTTTCTTCTTTCCTCAGCACTTTCCGAAGTTCTAGATGGAAGCCGGATTCCAAACTTGAGCCTAAGTCAAAAAGGTTTCAAAATCAACTATCGGCTTCTAATCCAATGGCTTAGAATTGTACATTTCACGGGGGCATGATATAGACTTGGGTTTGATGCAATAGAAAAATCTTACAAAAATCAAAATTTCAGGGTTGTGCCTCTCGACACAGTTGCTTATATTTGATTTGAAAGTGGTTTTCAAACTCAAGAGAAATTCATTCTCTTACCATATTAGTAACTGCCCTGTTTCTTGTGTTGTTTACTTTATAGCATGGCAGTCTGTACATGCAGCAGTATCGCTATTGCTATTCGTTGTGTTATCTTGGTCCTTTTGTTCCAGTGCCTCTTTATTCCTAAACTCACAGATATTTTTCTTAATGCATGGGTTCTTTCTTCAGTCCTCAAATGCTTATGTGCTTTTAGCTTCCATTCAATATTTTTCTTATTGCATGAGCTAATTTTATATTTTGCTTCTTAAAGCAATATTTTTGAATGATTTCTATTATCGTATGTTCCAGGACTTTGAAGAATCTGCAGATCCAAGGTATACTTGCTTGCTTTGTTGTTTAATTAGACAAATATTGTTTTATGCGTTATCCATCACTCTCCTGAATATTCACAATGACTTTTGTACTGTCATGGGATTTCATGACGAACACATTAAACATAACAAACTGTTATCTGTCTCGCATATACCCCAAAATGTCTATGATATTCATCAATTTCACATATGAAATATAAACAGGTACTTATTTTCCTTCCTATGGGCTTGGATACACAATTGCTAGTCATTGGTTGCTTGGTGGGGGCTGTAATCAGAAAATAATGGAAGAGAAAATTGTATTTTCACATCAAACATCCTATTTATATACAAGACAATTCCACAATCAAATAGGAAAATATGAAGTTTCAATTCTACATGGTATACAAATTTCCTCTTTTCCCCAACTAGTTTTCTAATTCTACAATATATGTGATCTTCCCCTCAAGTCAAGCACAGATATTGATCAGTGCCCAACCAAGGCAAAGATAATTAACTTGATCCCCACTCAAAGGTTTTGTAAAAATATCTCCTAACTGTTCTCCAGTCTTTACATATCCTATAGAGATCAACCCCAACTTGATCTTCTCACAGACAAAATGACAATCTATTTCAATATGTTTGGTCCGTTCATGAAATGTTAGGTTAGTTGGTACTGAAGTTTTGATGCTCACTTCCATCAATAATTGACTTATCCAAATGATCTCGCATACAGATTGTATCATGGCTTGATACTCTGACTTCGCACTAGATCGTGAGAAAACACTTTGCTTTTTACTCTTCCACGAGAACACAATATGCTGAGATGGATCTCCTATCTGCCTTAGATCCTGCCCAGTTTGCGTCTGAAAAGCACTCAATTCTGGTATGCCCATACTTCTTATACAATATTCCACGTCCAGGAGCTTCTTTCAAGTAGTATAGGATATGCTCTACTGCTGCCCAATGACTAATCTGTATGGAGATATACATACTAACTCAAAACACTACTTGGGTAAGCAACATCCTGGGTGAGTTGTTGTAAGGTAATTCACCCCTGTCCGCCTTCTCAGACTAGATCTTCAATAGTTCTCCCTCCTTCCTTAGTGAGTCGCATTAGGTTGATAGAGTACTATGTTTGGCTCACTTTCCCGCCCTCAAATATAACATATCAAGCATATTTCCACTGATAACAAATTCTCGATTACTTCTCATAGACTTCAACACCCAAGAAATACTAACATTTCTAAATCTTTTGTGTGGAATTGATCACATCAAAAGGATTTAAGAGATAATATACCTTGAAATATCCCTGTAATGACGCATATTATCATCCACATACACTACCATTTAATAATATAGAATTAGGTCCTTACAGACGGTGGTCGACTTACTTTTCTCGCATGCCAATGTCTGCTAACTCCGATCGGGATTTGTCAAAACTGAAGCATTTTAATTTCCTGCTTCAAACCACATGTATTTTCAAGACGACACACCTTCCCTATGTCCCCCTGAGCAACAAACCCCGGAGGTTGCTCCATGTAAACTTCTTCCTAAAGATTTCCATGTAAAAAGGCATTCCTGATATCAAGCTGATGCATGTCCCAATCATAAGAAGTAGCGAGAGAAATAAACAGACGAACATATGTTAACTTAGCAACAGGAGAAAAAGTATCATAATAATCAATTCCATAAGTCTAAGCGTAGCCCTTAGCAACAAGACGGGCCTTCAATCTAACAACAAACCCATCAAGATTAAACTTTAACCGCAAACACCCAACGATAACCAATAGCCTTCTTTCCAGTAGGTAAAGGCACCAAGTCCCACATACCATTGTCATCTAAAGCTTGCATTTCATCTATCATAGCACTATGCCAACCAGGGTGAGATAAAACATCATGGATAGCAGCAGAGGATAGATAGAATCAAGATACAAAGGAACAAGATGGGAACATAAACAAATGGTTATAGAAAACAAATGAAGAGATTGGGTGAGCACACTAATGTTTACCTTTATGGAGAGCAATCGGAAGATCATCACTTGGGATTCGATCTAATGACAAAGTAGCTAGTGTCAGACAGAGACTAAGGTTTTCAAGGCCAAGAAGAAAACTGAGTAATGGGAGGCTGATAGAACAGAGTCGGAGTAGGAGCCGGTGAGGAAACAAAGGTACACTAATAAATCTCATATTCTCCCTTGACTAGTAAATAATAGAATAAAGTAAAACAGTAGTTAAAAATGTAACATCAATAAGACACAAAGTATCGTTGAAGAGTAGGATAATAGCATCGATATCCGAACACAAAGACCTAAAATGCACTTTAAGCACTTTACCATACACTATGGATTCGACATCCCAATGAAATAATACGTACATCCAAAAAACCTCGCTCAATAGAAACAAGCTGATTATTAAAAACAATTAAATTTATACGAAAGATCAATTTAGAACTGATGATAGCATCTTATTAATAAAGCAATAGGGGGTAGAGACGGCATCAACCCAAAAGTGTTTGGGAACATGCATCTGGAGCAATAAGGCTCGTGCAGGCTTGAGAAGATGTTCATTCTTTCTCTTAGCTACCCCATTCTGAGAGGGTGTATCCACACAAAGAGGCTTGACAGAAATTCCACGTTAGAATACGAAAAGATTAAAATTATCAATAAATATTTTTTTTTAAAGATTATTTACCTTAATATTTAACAGCTGCATGAAATCGCTTAATTTCAGCACAAAAGGCAGTAAAATGAGAAAATAACTCAAAACAACTTTTCATTAAATAAAGTCAAGTCACATAAGAGAAATCATCGACGAAAGTAACGAAACATTTAAACCCAATGGGAGAAATAACTGGACAAGGACCTCAAACATCGGTCGAACTTAACTCAAAAGATGAAGTCGTTATTGATTCAGACTCAAACGCACCAACAAGCTGATACTCACACCACCACACTCCACTGGAGGTTATCCAGAAACCATGCAACTTCCTTCAATGAAACAAACCTATGACCTAAGCTATAATTTAACGCCGGTGGGTTGGCAATCCCAAAATTGGCAATAGGCTTTGACAACTCTGGATCAAGGATGTAAAGGTCTCTAGACTCTTGTCCTCTACCAATACCCGCTTTAAAAGATCCCTAAACGCATAACAACCAAGTAAAGAATGAAATACCGTAATTATAGTTTGAGTAAGTTTACTCAATGTAAATTAAATTAGGTATGAAATGGAAAACTTGTAATAGAGTCAAAAGGATGGAGAGTAGATTAATTATGCCATACCCAAGAACACATGATTTAGACCCATCTGCTAGGGTGACAATAGAAATAGAGTGGTGCGAATCAAATGCAGAATAAACTAACTACCTGTCATGTGGCCTGTGGATTCCTGTGAGTTAATGACCATTTGGGAGGAAGAGGACATAAGGCATATATTCTGCTGACTACCTACAAGTGTAGGGAGTAGAATCGCACTTCAATACCTCATACCATCTAATTAAAGCACCACTGACCGCTCTGAGTATTCTCAGACAAAGAATGAGCTGCATTGAACTTCTGTTTCGATTTAGTAGCTCACCTTATCAAATGTCTTGGCTTTATAATAATGATAAGACACTTCCCCGAGGATGTTCTTAAGCCTCAATACTCGAGTCACGCTTCCAGTTGTTCTTCACTCTACCATAGTTACTAGTTTTACTAACTAGCATTACTCATCCGGAAGATCAATAGGTTTGTGTTACCTCATATCGCACATCTCGCCAAGTTTCTCAGAGTAGGAAATTTCAAGACTTGAGAGAATCGAGATTTAAGCAAAGATCAAATTTGAAAGAAGATTGGCTAGAAAAACTCATAACTGCTTATGTTCTTTCGAGCATGCTGCATTTTTGATATTGAATTAAATGCAGCAACATATTTAACTCTTTCATATGTTTTCTTGAATTCCATGGTGCGTATGAGACCTATCCCGTTTCGTATCAATGAAACTCCAATCCATTAATTCTTTATCAAATTCATACGATTAATTAGACCATTACTCACTATCACGAATTACAATCTAGGTAAAGGCGGGCATCCTCTTCCATCCACTGTTCTTTCGAATCATCAGTTGGTGGGTCCTTCTTGGGATGAGCAGCCATACGTATGTTTCTTACATAGATTCGAATATTTTTACTCCACTTTAAATAATTGAGACCATTCAATTTGTGTTCCGTGATTTTGGACATCAACGAAACAACTACTAGCACCGCAACAGGCTTTTTATCTTTCGAACAACTCATTATGAACTAACGTATGAAGATCAGGTCCAAAAAACAACACCAGAGCTCAGAATCACAAAGAATGCTAAAGAAACCCTAGGTCCCGAACACAAAAAAGGGAAAAATAGCAGCTCCAGTAACCAAACAAGGAAAACAACTAGATAGGAAGACTCATCGTGGCCAGACAATGCCGGAGAAAGAAGCTCGTGCCGGAACAGTCCCCCATGCACCCACATGCGTGGTGCGTGTGAATCTGGCCTGAAATCTTGCGACGGCGTGTGAGCTAGCGCGTGTTTTCTGACCACTGGATTTTGCAGCAAAACTCTTCAGCAGCCGGCGCACCTCCTGGGACGGTGAGAATCACACTCCTTCTAACCCAGCCAAAAACATTACCCCTCTAAGGCCTTGTTGTACTCTGAGATCTTCTCTGATTTCTTCCTAATTTGGCTCAAATCTGAACCCTATGCTCTAATACCATGTAATCAGAAATAATGGAAGAGAAAATTGTATTTTTCATTGATCACAAACAACCTATTTATATACAGGACAATCCCAAACCAAATAGGAAAGAATATGAAGTTTCCTAATTCTACCTATATACAAATTTCCTTTTCTTAACTAGCTTCTAATTCTACAATACCATAACAAGGGTGTTATATTTTTTTTTCCAAGGGTTAGCCATCTAATATCAATATTGTTTCAACATGAAGAATCTCAAACAAGAAAGAGATCATGCTCATGAAGTACATTGTTCAAGAGAGTTACACAGAGCAGCATGGAAGATTATTGAGGAGGTAGTGGCAAATTACATTTTCTATATCCCTGAGGCACTATTACGTGACATATTTGATTTTGGTTAACTGTGATTCTGCTGACGTTTCATATTCTGCAGCACGATTTGTGGAGCAAGAGCTATATCAGATATCGTCTATGTAAACTTCCATCCTGACAATGACTTATTCAGAGATCAGGAGTACATAAGATTCACGTGGATACAAAATGAATGGCACTGTGGATACGCTGCAAGGAGCAAGCTTCTTGCAGAGAAATTCTGATCAACATTTTGACAACAGACACAATAACCTTTTGAATGTTGTATGTGGTCCTTGTTCCTGTCCATTTTGTTCATACCATTAGTTTTCAAGTTCAATCTGAATGCCCAAATATATCAAATTGTCTATTTCATTTTATGTTCACTTTTCTGTGCTTCCTGTAATTGTGATGGGGCTCTTTGAAAAGTTCCTCAAGTTGTCTAGAAAGAGTAAAGTTCGCCTTAGGGGGCTAAGGCTATCAAATGATCGAAATCAATGTGGACTTAGTTTGATTAGGTTATAAACCTGTGAATTTTTCAATGCAAACAAAAATGTTATGAGCTCCAAAGTTCAAAATAAACTTAAAAAATGAAAAGTTCATCCTCAGCCAAGTCACTGATAGGAGTTTTATGTTTTCGTACCTTCTCCATAAGTCATATCATTGTGTAGACTCTTGGCATAAACTTTTTTCTTCAATTTAAGATTTTATTTCTAGTTGTTTTTCCAATTTTTATGATTTTATTATTTATTGTTACAGTTGGGAAGGAGCATTATGTCTAGAATAAATTGTCCCTACCAATTTTTAGATAATATATATATATACCCTATCAAAGCATTGTCATGGTGAAAGAGTTATTGCTGGTAAATTAATGTCATGTTTCTGACCATCCTTTAACACTATACTGTGAACTGTTCCAAGGTTCCTCATAGTATCTAAGTTATTATGATGTTGGTAACTAGGGCTTTTCTCTCTCATAGCATGTTCTATGGAAGTAACACATGACTGCATTTTCATGTATTCAGAGTCACAGCAAGTGCTTCGCGGATTTATGTGGGGCATTGCATTGTGACCTTGTAATGAATTCCAGGGCTCCCAAAGCCAAGTGCAATCCTGCAGCTGCAGCTGAACCGTCACTCTGCAGGCTGTGTTGGGTACATATGCCTGTTCTTTTTACAATCTGTTTTCTTCCTTGTTATAGCTAGCCTTTTTAATGCAGTCTCTAGCTGATAGCTGTTTTCCTGTTAACCGGGGTCTCTCAGCAAGCCGTCTTCATGATACCTTTTGGCTCTATAAATGTTCTATGCTGTTTCTGTTCTTCTGTTTTGACTGTTTTATCTTTTTCAAGAAAGATATCGTGCAGCTGTAATTTACCTCTACGATCTGATAATTGTGTTGGCAGAAATTTTTCTGCTTCAATTCTTTTGTGATGCCTATACTTGCTCAGGAGGAGGGAACCTTTTTCCAGAGAGGGGGGCTTGGTAAGGGTTCAATCTTTTCTGCTGTAATTTGGATGTCTTTCATAGGGCTGAAAATTACCTAAGAGAATAAGCTGTGCACTTTTTGGGAATCGGACATCCACTTTTCCATTGTAGGATAATGCTTTACTCGTGCCAGGTGTTACCATATGCCTCACAAAGAAGCTCCTAGAACAAATGTAAACAGCTTCCAAGAAAACGTAAAGGATCAAATGAGTAATGCATTGATGACTAATTGGCTGCCAGGGGAAAGAATTTATTTCTAATTTTGGGATGCCAGAAACTCCAACCGATGTCTGTCTGGAATCCATCCACTCCATTAAGAATATGTAGAATTCCCTTCTTTTCTTTGCTTGCCGATTTCAACCTTGGGGTGTGTTGATTGATGTTTGTTCTTGGAATGTTTCGTCTTCATCTATTCAGAAGCAGCCAAGTATTTTGTATCTGGCTATTTCAATTGATATTCTCTTGATGATGCCTTCATTCTACCTTATCGTATATTTGTACCACAGGTACTAACTAAAACCATTTATAGATTTTCCATGTGTGTAGTATCTATCCAAACTTTTTTGATCAATTTTATGATGTTTTGTACAAATCCATATTGCAGAAATTGAGAAAGGAACCCAGGAGCTGAAGCGCATCTCACTTATATGGGCTGAAAGAAGCCCTCTTTAGTTGGTAAATCTTCTTTTATTGAACAAACTTACTGGAATTTTGATCCCTGAGATTGATATGGAGAAAACTTTTGCTCAGAAGGGTACAAATAATGGACACATTTTTACCACCATCAGTTACGTGAATCTGGTTTTAGCTAATTATTATATAAGATCTATATATATATATTTGAAATATTTTGCTGTTAACAGGATGTTTCTTAGTAACTAATGCTTTGGGAACCATCTATAACACTGTCAAGTCAATCAACATTTAAGGTTTTCTTCTAAATTTGTTTGAATGTTCTCTATCTCCATTTTTTGGGTTGTTTCTCAGGCAAGAAATGGGAAATGAGCAGGGAAAATTCAGTCACAAAGGAAAATATGATGTCATTGGAGTATCAAGATATTTACATGTCAGATAGATAAACAGGAATGAAACTTTTTACTGTGTAACCTCTTGGCAGAGAGGGTTGTTGGTTGGAAAGATGTATAAAACAATTTCTGATGAATGAACGCATATCAATTTTGTGTTCTTTTTTTTTTTTTTGAAGACTTTTCTTGTATTTTATGAAAATGGAAATAAGTCAAAATGGATAATAAGTATGCATTTAAAATTGCAGTTTGAACCTCTTAGGGTTCCTGAAAAATTACCACTGGTTTGTAAACAAAATGGGATATTCCTAAAAGCATAAAATTATTTTTATCCTCATCTTCTTGGAAAAACTGTTTTCTTATTTCTTTTCAGAGACATGTTTGATACTTGGGAATGAGGGCTGAACTTTTTTTTTTTTTTTTTTTTTACATTCTCGTGTTTGAGTAACTTAAAATAGACCTAAAAATGGTTTCCATTCATCCTGGAAGAAGATATATTTATTTTTCTTGTGAAGTCTTTTAGAAACACTTTTCAAAAAAAATTAAAAACAAAAAACCTCTAGAAATAAATTTATTTTTATTTTGAAATTGTGAAAATCGGAATTTAAATTTAATTTATATAATGTAAAATGAATTTAGTCTAGTTTAATTAAAAATTAAAAATAATTTTGTATTTACAAATAAATTAATAGTTTCATAATTAACAAGATTTCATTTCAACAATGATAGGAGCTTCAGACTTGAGAGAAGCTTTGAACAATACAAGCTGTTTGTTCCATACATATTATGCATCCAAATGGCATAAAACTCTTGCAAAATTCTCATCTGGGGCTCTTAACCTCTTAGATTAGAGTACAATCTCTTAGATTCATCTATCTGACTATTTTTGAGGCCATTTCATCCCCATAAGTGCTCTGATAAACAGAATAGTTAGGGTTTGTTTTGTTTACAGTTTTTGAAATTTTTTTTTTGTTCTAAAAAACAAGGAAATGAAGGAAAACACAGTAAACATGTTTGATTCCCAGTTTTTTATTCTCTTGTTTTTGTTCTAAAAAACACAGATAACACAGAAAGAAAACACTAAACTAAGAGAACAAGAATAGTTTTCAGAAAACACAAAAATGGTGTTATCCGTGCTACTATTCTTAAGAACAGTTTTTCAAAAACAGAAATCAAACTGACCCCTTTGCGGCTCTTGCCTAAATGAATTTTTTTTGCTTCTCTAACACAGAATAATCAACTGGTGAAATAAGCTCATCTAGTTAGTCCTCAAATTTGAATCTTCATTTCAATCCACTCCACCTCAAAAGGGGCATATCGATCTCAGCCCCATCTACTACACTGCTTATATAGTTAACATCCTTAAGTATGTTTGTAGTTGGGACAATCCTTTTATCATCATCCTATAACAATTAAACCCTGCAAGAAAGTGTCCTGCAATTTTTTTTAAGGAGCAATGGCCTGAAAGGCAACTGTTGACAATCATTGATAAGAGGAAACTCACAGATCGCTGTCGAATAAATGCCAGCTGTTCTTCAATAATCCCACCATCTTTAGATGTGATGATGATGATGGCCAGCAAGGAGCTGAACTCATCTGCAGCAACAGGTCTCCTCTGCTCATCCAACAGACCACATGGCCAGTTTCCACATATGGCTCCATAGGCCTTGCAAAGAGGCAACAAAAGAATCACCAATGCATTTCTAAAGGACTCGAACTAAGCTCTTGGCAGTTCTTAGAGACAGCATCACAACATCCATTGCCATATCATCATCCTTAGCATCAACAGGATTATTTAATTCCTTAAAACAACAATCCACCAACTCAGTTTCCAAACTCAGCACATAACCCATATAATCTTTCATCTTCCTGGGCCTTGAAAACCTCACTCCACCAACATAACTGGCAGACCCAAGGCCAAAAGCATAGAAAGGTTTGTTCTCCCAATAGGTCAGATTGTGCTTGCACTCAAACCCAACCTTGCAGTAGCTGCTGATTTCATAATGGTTATACCCCGCATTTGAAAGGGTTGTGGAAGCCATTCTGTACAAGTCTGCCGATTGAGCTTCAGAAGGCAGAGGGAACTCCCCTGCTGTGTACCTGAAAACAATCCAATTTAAGTTTCAAATCCCATTGCAAAATTAAAACACACTAGTAGTACTCATACTCTTCTTATAAGGACCCGCACCTAGATTCAAGGCGCAATCATTCTCTAGTTGGTTATAGTGAGTGCTTCACCTTCCAAGATAAAGTGCCTTTTATTGAAGAGACGTGCCTTGTTGCCAATTATTTCATTATTTTTTTTTTAATTGAAATTTTCTTTAAATGTTCGCACTTCATAGTTTTATTAAAATAATCATATTTTGAATCATATTTTGTAAAATTGATAAAATTCAATGTCACATTTTGTATTGCTCACTCTAGTGCGCGCTTGTATAGCTTACTCTAGTGCAAGACTTTGTGTTGCACCTACCCTACTACTAGAAAATTTCCACCCTGCTTTTGCGCCAAATCTATCTCCTATTATGATCAATGACACCGCCGTTGCCTTACGCCCCTCCTTATTAAATGCTCCCATGATTCTTACTATATGACTCTTCACGAAAGGGTATAATTAATATAATGCATGATCTCCAAGTCGATGCACACTTAACATCCAACATCCATTTTGGAAAGGAGGGGCACTCTTAAGTCTTCAAGAGGACTTGTGTATGCAAGACTTAGAAGATCAAGAACCGATCATTTGAGATGTGCATATTATTGAAGATCAAGAATCAATTATTGAGATGTTTGGGATTCCTCAAGGGAGGAAGGGGGTTGGTCCCCAGTCTTTCTTAGACCCCTTAATGATTGGGAGGTGGCAGAGGTGGAAAGGTTCCTTCTCTTCGCATTTAACAAAAAAAAAAAAAAATTAGGCCCTTTCAAGAGAATCGGTTGTTATTAAAGGAGACTATGACTGATGGTTTTTCAGTAAGTCTTATGTATCGCAAGTCGGTGTATCTTCTTCCTATAGACTTCCCTCGGGCATCCATATGGAACTCCAATCGTCCCTAAATCGCTTTGCCTGGAAGCTTCTTTAGGTGCGTGCTTTACCTTGACCAACTAAAGATGAGAGGTGATCCCACTAGCAAATGTGTGTTGTTTATGCGAAGAGAACGAGGAAACAATAGATCACTTGCTTATCCATTGTCTGTCAAGATATTATGGATCTTCTTGGCTATCACCGATTTTAATCGGTGTTCCCTTTCGGTTCAATAACCACTGCGATGGCAAAGTGTTATGTCGGAAACGGAAAAGAGTTTGGTCAAGGTCCCTCTTTGTATTTTTCTGACTGTGGATGGAAAGGAATAGGGTGGGTTTTCGAGAATGAAGTTCCTCTCCTGCCATGTGATTTGTAAAATCCCTTTTTTGCTTATCCTATATTTTGGGCTGTTGTATAGTGTTGAAACATAGATTCGCAGGGTTTTTTGTCTTGATGTAGTATAGGTGGTTTTAAGAGCCCATTTCCTTGCTCCTTTCTTTTGTACTCTTAGAGCACCATGCGCCATATATATACATTTATACCTAAGTACCGATCAAAAAAAAAAAAAAAAAAAAATACTCCACCATCATATTCATTATGAATTTAACTCATCCACTCTACCGTTATTGAAGACTAATAAAAGATAGTTTACATTTGTTACCTTAAATTATCTAATATCAAAATCCATTGTAAAGCAAAACACAACACACACACTACATTTAACTAATGACACTGCTCGTTTGACTAAGAAAGTACTCAAATTTGGTGCCTTGTTCCACTTGCAAATCATAAACCGAGACATGGGTAGGCTGAGCTTCAATCACAAGCCGCAGACTCTCCTCCCACATTTCTGGTGTTTGGTGAGGGAGAGAAGAGATGAGATCCACACTCCAGTTCTCAACCCCACATGACTTGACTGTCTCAATTGTTTACATAAATCTCCTTCACACCATGTGCCTCCCACAATCCTCAAAATCTCTCTGAAATGCCTGAACTCCCAAAGACACCCTATTCACACCACCCATCAATCCCTTCAGCTTCTCAGCATCAAAGTCCCAGGTCCATTTCCATGGACATTTCAGCATTCAAGCACACCCCAAACTTCAGCCTCAGCGCTTCAACTATATCAGACACCAGCCTCGGCGGCACAAGCGACGGCGTGCCGCCTCCGAAAAACACTGTCTCAAGAGGTCGTATGGGATGGCAATCTAATTTTGTCGCCTCAATTTCTCGACAAATGAGTTGGGTGTAGTTCAGGATTCTGGGATCTTCCTCAGGTGGTGGGGGAGAAGAAGATCCTAGAGCGACAATTGGGAAATCACAGTAGTGGCAGCGCTTTCTACAGAAAGGGAGGTGGACGTAAGCTGAAACCGGAGGGAGCTTATTTTGTGGTGGTGGGGAGGTTGTGGTGGAGGGGCTGTGTGAAACATTTTTTCGAACAGTTGGTGGGGATTGTGAGAAAGCTCTAGTGAAGGTTTTGGAGGGTTTTGGGGAAGTGGGTTTGGTAGTAATAATCGAGAGAATGGGAGTGAAGGTTGATTTGAGCATGGCGGGTGTTGGTGACGCTGACAATGGAGAATGGAGAATGGAGAATGGAGAGGTAGACAGACCAAAATCAAAATACTAGAGACATGTCGGAATGAAGCACCATGCACAAAGAAGGTTAAAACTTAAACCACACCGTATTTCCCAACTAAATCTTTGACTTTCATGGAAGTAGAATAGGGAACTGGTTTGAATTTTCCGTTAGCCTTTTTTGTATTAAAGACACCCATCTTTTTCACAAAAGATTACAACTGAGAAAACATATAGTTTACGTTTGGTTTCCAAAAATTTTGAAGAAAGAAAATCTCAAATAGGAAGGAAAGAAAAAGAAAAAAAAAAAGAAAGTTTTGTTTGTTGTTGAAACTGTTCTGAAAAAATAGTTTTTAAGAACAATTGGTTTTAGGTGTTATAGAAAAACATGAAGTACTAAGCCTTTAATTGTCTTTGGAAACAAGCATTTTCAAACACTTGACAACAAATACAAACACCCTCTCTTGATCCAAACGTGGCTTTTGTTTTCGAGAATAAAAATTTCTCAAAAAAAAACAGCAACCAAACAACCTCTTAAATCTTAATATATTATTTTTAGTTGTTATTTTAAACTAAACCACTTTATTATTTTAATTATCAATACAAATTTTTACAATTTAAAATATGCAAATTTCTTGTATTTTATTTATATTTGATTTTCTTAAAATAAATTATTAGATAGAAACATACGAAAATAAAATTTTGGAGAACCAAAAACAACCATAAGTTTTAATAAAGTATAATTACTCCATAACAAACGCTAAAAATTTAAATAAACTGTAAAATAAGCAAAAATTAACTGGAGTTATTTACAGCTTTAAAAATTATTTTCAAAAAATTTAAAATTTGAAC